>JACXGJ010000248.1:0-148427 GCA_016801105.1 Esox niger | reverse complement strand
ACTCATTGCACCTGTTGTCCCGTTTAGCGCACCTGATCATCATTTAGTCATTCCCCTCAGTATATATGTTCCCTCTGCTCCCATTGTCTTTGTGTGTTATTGTTTCTACTCAGAACTATGTCAGACACATTAAAATATATAAACTTACCAACTCCGCAGTCCGCTCCATCTCTCCAGTCTTCCGCACGTCCTGACACACTGGACGTCTGTGAGTTTCCTATATTTAGAATGAATAAACACAGTTCACTGAATATGATCAATTTTCTTACTGCTATGCTGATCATTATTGAGAATTATTGTCTGGGAGGTAATTGAAAAAAATGAATTATTAAAGATTCTTCAAGGAACGATAGAAAGCGTTTCTTTAAAGAACTCATTTAAAAGGTTCCGCTCAGCAACAGAAAACAGCATCAACAGGAACCTTTCTCTTTTAAGCCTACATTGAGATTACAACAAATACTCATTAAAGAGTTTGAATGTTGACATTAGAGAAAGCTTTCTTTTATGCGCCAGTGACTAGTGCCCTTCCTGTGCATTTTGAATGAAGGCATAATCCCAAGGTGCATTGTTTCACCTGTACACCTGACTGACTGCTGATCAGATGGAACAGCCAGTAGGCATATGACCTTTCACCTTCCCCCCAGGCCCCTCAACAATTAAGCAGGATGGTCTCCTGAGTATCCGTCCAGAATACGCTACTGAAACCTCACCCACAAAGGCACGAAGTGTTCAGTTGTCACCAGACCTTTACTTTGACTGTATTGGCACAGCACACTGTTGTTGCACCTGCTCAGGTGTCACTCTGGTCTCCATCACTGCAGGGCAGACCAGGGTGTGGCTAAAACAAGAGAGAAACAGAGAGACAGAGCAAGACAGAGAGATAGCGTGGCAAAGAGTTGGAAACCAGTCATTATATTCATCAGCTTGATGTCCCAAGCTAGATTCATTTGGATTACAGCAGTCTATTTGTCAGTCATTGAGTAAGATGTTAAATACAGCTTGCTAGGAATCAGGTTCTGAGAGCTGCAAGAAAAAATATTTCAGGTTCTCAGTTAGAGGTGTTGATCAGTTGGTCAGTCACTCAGCTGAGGAATACATTTTTTTCCTGGATTTGTCAGCTCAGCCCTTTCTCTTCTGTCTTCTTCCACCTACAATGGTAATTATCTTTCTACCATGTGGACAAGATGATTGACTGGGTGTGAATTAATGGCTATACCGGATGGTGGACCTGTCGGTGAGGGGGAGGTGAGTGGCCAGATTAACTTCCTCAGCTCTGTGTGCTGATGTCAATTCGTGTGACTGACAAAAATACTTAAGAGCTAAGCTCAGACTTCCATCCTCGCCCTTTCTTTCATTGTCTCTTCCCTTGTCCTCTTTCTCAAATTTTCTATCATACCATGTCTTCTTTTTTTGTGCGCCCTCCTGCAAATACTCAGTTTTTCTCTTCCTCCCTTTTGGACTCCCTTCCCCACCCCTCTCCGTCATCCACACTCCTTATAGGTCTCTGAGGCAGAGGGACATGTCCCGGACCCAACTAAGGATGGGTCTGTGAGTGACAGCGACCTACCAATCATAGAGACCCCCACAACCTTAAATGTCAGTGTCCTCAGCAGCCAGATAAACAGTCCTTTCTCGCAGGATCACCAGCACCCGCACGTACCAACCACTCCACCCGAGGAACCCCCAGCACCTGTCCTGGTGTGGAGCCAGGGCAAGCTCCCAACACCCAGCTCACGCCCTGCCAGGCGCTTCATCAATGTCCAGCCATTTAGTAACGGTATGGACACCCCAAAAGAGGCAAAGATTTTGTATCCATGGTCTATTCCTAGTATGGTCACAGGGTTAGGTAAAGCTCCTGGCCCTATCTTTGCATGCCTTGTGGTTATGCTTTGCTAGTTCCCCATTGTTTGATAATGCTCTCATGGTTCATATGTGGTGCTTCAGATAACGACCCGGGGGAGAGGAAGACGCTATGCAGCCGGCTCCTGGAATACTGGTTGCTACTAATTGTTTTATTAGTTCTACTGGCCCTGAGTCTGGCTCTGGGTATTGGCCTTGGAGGTATGGGGACTTTTTTTGCTTTGTTTTTTCATGTTTATTGTCCATCATAATTAGTTATAGATAATGTGTCTGTAAGCTGTTGTAATTAACCCTGTGTTGTTGAATTTATTTGAAATTATGGATGCAAACTATAACGTTTTTGTTGCTTATCTTTTAATAGAGGCATTGTTCTCGTGTGTTTGTATATGGGTCATTCTAGAAAAGTTGGCCAAAAGGTGGTTGAATTTAGTGTTACACATTTTTTTATTACTTCATATCTGTGCAGGACTACAGTAAATTATATAAAACAAAGAAAAATAAATAACATAAATATAATTTCCAGACATAATTTTCAGCATAACAAAAGTTTTCAAAAAATCACAGATCTAGGATAACTCCAGGTAAACAAAGAAATACTGAGATCCATCCATCCATCCATCTTCATCCACTTATCAGGTATTGGGTTGCGGGGGCAGCAGCTCCAGCAGGGACCCCAAACTTCCCTTTGCTGAACTACATTTGCCAGCTCTGATTGGGGGATCCTGAGACACTCCCGGGCCAGTATCCAAATATAATCTCTCCACCTAGTCCTGGGCCTACCCCGAGGTCTCCTCCCAGCTGTATGTGCATGGAACACCTCCCTAGGGAGACGTCCTGGGGGCATCCTTACCTGATGCCCGAAACACCTCAACTGGCTCCTTTCGATGCAAAGGAGCAGCGGCTCTACTCCGAGTTCCTCATGGATTAATGAGCTTCTCTCCCTATCTCTAAGGGAGACGCCAGCCACTCTTCTGAGAAAACAAATTTCTGCCGCTTGTACCCGCGATCTGGTTCTTTCGGGTCATGACCCAGCCTTCGGGACATAGGTGAGGGTAGGAACGAAAATAGACCGGTATATCGAGAGCTTTGCCTTCCGGCTCAGCTCTCTTTTCGTCACAACAGTGCGGTAAAGCGAATGCAATACCACCCCCGCAGCTCCGATTCTCCGGCCAATCTCCCGCTCCATTTTTCCCTCACTCCTGAAATAGACGCCAAGATACTTGAACCCCTTTACTTGGGGTAACGCCTCATTCCCTACCCGGAGGAGGCACTCCATCGGTTTCCTTCTGAGAACCATGGCCTCAGATTTAAAGGTGCTAAGAACTTTGCTACTTCTATTGTTCCAGCAGAACTGTGCTACTTCTCCAGCAACCATATGCACAATGCACAGCTTCCCTGTTCATACACTGACACCAGTCAATGCAGTTGAAGAAGCAATGCAATTAAAAAACAAGTCGAAAATTCCAATGACTTTATGGCCCAACAGAGCCGTATTGGTGCAGCAGCAGACATTTCTAAATGGTGAAACCAATATTTACACAAATACCCTCAAATAAAAGCTGAAAATGGTCAATTGTCTGCCCTCCCAATTATTGAGGAGCTCTACATAGTATCATATACAGGGATTCGCGTGCAAGAGGCTCATAATGTAATAATATAGTTGTTCTACATAGTATCAGTGTGATTGTAAATGGAGACCTGTGTGTCACATGTGTAACAGGAGACCACATGTAGTTAGTTGAGGGGCCTGGATGACACAGCAAGTTGTACGCAAGGATGAAACTTGTCATTGCATTACATCTGAGTTGCCTCAAGCCTTTTGGAATTTGTAAGGGAAAAAGTCCTAATTTAATCAATTTTGAATTTCATGGTGGAACATAATAAAATGTGGGAAAGTCCAAGGCAGTTATATACTTTTAAAAGTCATTGTAGTTCACACTAGGAAGGTTGAGTCTTTGAGGCATGGGCAGTGTTAGGTTTGTGGAGCGCTTTTTGTAATACAGCTTCCAATTCCTGATCATTCATCCAGCTGTGCTCACTTGACATTCAGACACTTGGACATTATTTTATACCCTTTTCCAGTTGTTATTTTATGGATACCGGAGTTAAGACTGTAAGCTCACTCCACATTTAGATTGAAATGTTGAATCCAATTATGAAATGTCAATAGAGGAAGCTAAACAGCAAGTTGACCTCGGTTTCATTGGTGCTGTGACCTGGATAACCTTTTCCCTACAAATACTTTCCAACAATTAATCCACTATCACCCAACAATAATATAAATACAAAAAATGGTCAGGGGTTCAAATATTTGTGCAAGGCAATCGATATAAGTTGTACAACTGCTGATGCACTAACAAGGTCACCTAACGTAACCTATAGAGCTTCGCATCAAAGAGGGGACTGTTCATTTTCGTCTGTGCATTCAGTGACTTTTATTTGTTTGTTTTCTATCTGCATCCTCTCTGTCTCAACAGTTGGACTCAGTTGCTCAGGGAAGTTCATATGTGGCAAGTCCACAGTATGTATCGGGAGATCTGCGCAGTGTGATGCCGTAAGGGACTGTGATGATGGGGATGATGAACTCAACTGTGGTAAGATATTCACTCCCTTCCTACACACACAATGTGAAAAGGCTATCCAACTTTAATCCAGTTAAGTGGCATCCCTTACACCGTTTATCAAAATCACTCACTAATCTTTGTCGGTCTGTCTGTCTGTCCTTCAGTGCGTCTGAGTGGAAGGAGCTCTGTGCTGCAGATTAACAGTAAGGGAAAATGGAGGACAGTATGCTCTGCTGGCTGGGATAGCATAATGGGTTATTCTGCCTGCAGACAGATGGGATACTCCAGGTACATGGATGTTTTTTTCTTCTGTAGTTGTATTTGATCCTTTGTCTGGGGGTACATGATCAAGTGAAGGGTCAGAGGTTCACTGGTGTTGGGATGGTGGATTAATAGGGTAAGTGGAGTAATTTCCAAAGACAGGGCCTACAGAGAAGAAAATACAAACAATTCTACCATAGAGACCCATATTCCACTGGGCCTGAGAAGAAAGATCCTGTTACATCCACATGACTGTGCAGTTTTGGAAAACACTCTCTGTCCCTGATGTAAGTCTCCTACGTTTGGCCAGCAATAAGAGGCAAGCTTTCTAATGGGTTTCTGGACCCAAAGGTCTCATGAACTGCTTTGGTAATCCAATTAAAATCATCCTGGCATTAAATTAAGTGGACAAATCGCCAGAAAAAACATCCAGTGCTCTGAATAGGTCAAGATGTTCAATTATATCATCTGTGGCTTCTCACAATGGATCAGATGGTGTTTCTCATGTTTCTTTTCCTCAAACAAATAGTGGATGCACCCGCCAAACAGGCAAAGTTCTAGGCACACTTGGCAAGATTTCTATTATGTACCTCATAGGGGTTTGTCACATTGTTATCCAGGGGATCTTTAATGACATTCAAGGGGCCTGATGAACTGCTGGTATTAGGCTCCAGGGTACCTTTGTGTTTTTCTTCAGCAATAAGTGAGTTCATTAATGAATTCTGAAGTCTAAAAACAAGTGAAGGAACTGCAGATTAGACCATTCATGTCCCATAGCAGTGTTTATAATTACATTTTATAATCATTACTGTGCCTATTGTTTGTTGTAGTTTAATAAAAACAGTATTCTAAATATGTATTTCCTTGAGAGACATCATCAGTCTTTAAACTATGAGCTAGGCAAGGCAATTATCATCATACCTGTAGTTGTGTGGCCTCTGTTCCCCTGCTGGTCTTCCTGTCATGGCTTACACACTTGCCCTCTAAACTTAGGCTATCCGTTTATCAAAGAACATGTCCAATAAATATAAGTGATTGCCACTATGACACTTCTACCGATCTCCATTCTATGAGCTTGGCGGGACATTTTCCTTACCTGTTGGGTGGCCGCTATCTGCCTGTCGGTTTGCATGGCTGTCACGTCTTTTACTCTACTGCCATGATAATGATAGCACCAAGTCATAAAACGGGAAACACCTGGAATACGACCAATCATTAACTAGATTAAATTCAAAATGCCTACAAGATGAATAAAGAACTCCCATTTGCCAGCGTGCTTGCCTTGGCTGTTGCTTTGTCTAGTGCAGTGGACAAGAATGGTATAGAGCTCTGCACTGCTTTAAATTAGTCTAACCTCTTTATGTTTCTTCTTGAGTGATGGTAACATATTATACTAACTGAAGCCTAGGACATTGATAGTTCAATTCTGTAACTAACAGAGGTGTTCTTTACAAATATGTTCTTTACTATCATGCTCATTTAAAAGAATACTGTTTGCAAGCTAGCTATATAAAAATGCTAAATCCAAAGCTAGCCAAACAGCTAACATTATAATAGCATGAAAATGTGTAACATTCATAACTATAACCATGAAAGTGCATTGACATTTATACTTGTTTTACATAATGTGCCAAGTAAGTTCGTTATAATGGTTTTAAAGAACTTTCCTGTTTTTCACTTGTTGTGTTACTACACAGTCTGAGTAAAAGCATACAGTTGAAAAAATTACTTCAAGTGAGTTACAGCAGAGATATTTTTAAAATGAAAGCAAATCAATGAAAAAGGTAAGCAGTTTTTCAAAACATGTATAGCACTAACGTGTGTTACTATTATAGATTTATTTTGTATTATTATTTAATGGCTATTTTACCAGTGCTTCACCACATGTACTTTTGGCTTTGCGCTTAACACATATTTTGAAATCAAGGCCAAGACAATCTATCACACTATCATACTTCCGATTTGTGGAGAATATACAGTTGTTGTAATTTGTAGGGTGGGCACAGTTGATAATGATAATGATAAAACGTTTCCTTTAGGTCGCCATTTGCTTCTCTGATACGATTCCTTATTGCCTTTCCATAAATTTTGGATGGACATGCTGATCTTTGCAGCTTGATTTGATTTGATTTGGTTGATTTGATCTTTGCAGTGCCCTGGTGGTGCCATCATGCCTCTAATTCTAAATGATGTTCATCACATTGCGCCATGATAGATGTAATGCCTTTCAAAATCTATAATATCCTTCTCCTGATCTGTACCTTTTAACAATAAGATCCTGTTTGCCTTTTGTTAGCTCTTTGTGAACCATGGCTACCTCTACAGAACTGGCAAATAAGAAACTTTTACAGAAATCCTGCTGGAATAGCAGATTTTGCGGACTAATCAGAATAACTTAAATTGATTTCAGGTTACATCAAATTACTGTTGCACATGTTATGTTTATTTACCAAATGTGCTTTTCATAGACTAGTACTGGTTCCTTGAGTAACTTCAGATTCTTATTCTATTGTGCTTAAATATGTTGCTAGTATTACTGTCCACTAGTTGACATTAATGAATTTTAAATGAATGAGTAGTACCGCCAACTGATTTACTAACTTGAAGATGTGCCCCTCAAAAAAACTTGACTTGCCCTCTACCTACCCTTTTACATTCAGCCAATGAAAATACACTATGTGCACCAATATACTGGAAATATGTTTCCTTGTTCTCTCAGCTACATCAGTTCCAGCTCCCTGCCTCTATCATCAGTCGAGTTGGCATTTCAGGCTAATCTGGTGTCAGTCAATCTGAGTCAATCAACTCTCCAGCAGGCTGTCAAGATCCACAATACTGCCTTTCTCAGGTAAACTATCTTGCCATGCATCTCTGAAAAACAGTAAAAGAAATGTCCAACCTACTGGTCTTTAGACTTACTGTAGCAGATGAGCCTTAGCTCCAAAAACCTGGAGGGAGAGAGTTTGGCACTCTGAAAGACATTTCTAGTTGTCTAACCGCACATTTCTTTGCCGATATAATGTAAATGATTGTGTTTTATTTACATTTAGATTTAACTACCCATAACTCTATTGTTGACATTAAAAACATTTAAAGTGTATTTAAATATAATTATTTTCCACCTTCATTTTCTGTTTTTTCAGTAATACACAGTGCAGTTCCAACAGTGTGATAGCACTCAAGTGCATCAGTAAGTGAAAGTAGAGTTAGGATCTGTGTTTTTGTTCGCACGTACCATATGTGCACGTGTCAGTGTATACCAGTGTAATTACCTAGGCTTCAACATTCTTATATCATTCGGAGCCCTTTGCAGAGTGTGGCACCAGGCCCATGTTCAGCTCTCGTATTGTGGGGGGGGACGTTTCCAAACCGGGCCAGTTTCCCTGGCAGGCCAGCCTCCACTATCGGAACCAACACCTCTGTGGGGGCTCTATCATCACACCACGCTGGATTGTGACGGCAGCACACTGCGTCTACAAGTGAGCCGAACGCACGTGCACGCTCCGAAACACAAACAGCCAACAGTCACATTGCACCGATCTTACACTGAACACAGCATGACGTTGGTGATTTGTCATGATTAATGTTCCCACTGTCCGTGCCTTCTGAAGGATTTCCGCTGACCCCACTCTCTGGGTGGTGCATGTGGGACTGATAGATCTGCCAGTCAACGGGGCGCTGTCTCGCTCTGTGGAGAAGATCATCTACCATGCCCACTACCAACCTCCTGCCTTAAGCTTCGACATTGCTCTAATACGGCTTAAAGAGCCTCTTACCTTTAATGGTACCATTACCTGTTTTAAGCTATTCATGTGTCTGTCTGTCTCACACTCTGATTGAGTGAATAAGAGTGACTGCTCTCAAAACGGATGGATAAGGTTTACTGGATGCCTTTTCCTCCAGGTTGGGTTGAGCCTATCTGCCTGCCCAACTATGAGGAGATGTTTGAGGAGGGGAAGATGTGCTGGATCTCCGGGTGGGGGGCCACAGTGGAGGGAGGTGAGTGCAAAACCGGCCTACAACACGTACACACGACACATGCACTCCATGGCACACGTCATACATTCAAACACACACACAGTGAAAAAGGATTTTGACAGTGGCACATTTTGGGGATTTTCCTCTCTGTATTACAGCCTTTTGGATTTGAAACTATTGTTTCTGATTAGAGGGTTAATATAAAACATTTCAGTTTCAGTTTAGGGGTATTTTAATTTGATTTCATTTTCAATGTATTCTGTTTTATGCCTCATAATGGCCAGATTGACTAGCATCGACACTTAATTTGTCCTCATGTTGTCCTTCACCAGCTACAGACAACAAATGAAAAGCCTAGAATATGACAGTACTTTGACAGCTCAATTGATCAGGCAAAAGCCTGAATATGTTTCACTGTCTGAACAACTTGGAGGTTTACTCATTTACATACACAGCTTATGTGACCAACCCTTTTAGTCCTTCCTTTGTGTGGATGTGTTGTTCCAGGGGAGACCAGTGTGTCCATGCACTCTGTCCAGGTCCCTGTTCTGTCCAACAGGGTGTGTAATGGACCAGAAGTGTACAATGATCTCATCTCCCCTTGGATGGTCTGTGCAGGCTACCTAGAGGGGGGCAAGGACTCTTGCCAGGTATCATTCAGAGATGGACCTCAGTGTCTCATACAACACTTGTCTAAAAATTTGACAAAAACTGCAAAGCAACTGGTTTAGTGTTGGCTGGCCAGGAGAGCTGGAGCCATCAAATGGTGGCTAATTTACACCAGGAGCTAAACACTTATTTGATGGTATACTTATATGAAACGTTTCAGAGCTTTTCACTTTTGATAATCAATATAAGGATTAGCATGGTTTAATCTTCCTGGCAGATTGGTGGATGAAGATTGTCTTTATGCATGTTGCGTGATTGCGTGCAACAGATATATTTTGGGGCGAACACAAAAGACATAGGTTTCATTGGCATGTTATACTTTGTCTGATGAAGCCCAATGCCCATCTGCTAAATCTACAGCATTTGTGTTTGGCTCTCCAGGGGGACAGCGGAGGTCCCCTAGTCTGTGGGGTGTCCTCAGTGTGGAAGCTGGCAGGAGTCACCAGCTGGGGCTATGGCTGTGCTGAGAGGAACAAACCTGGCGTGTACACTCTCATTCCCTATGCTCTGACCTGGATCCATCAGCAGATGGAGGTGATGTACTGTATACTAGGGCATGCACTCGTATTGCACCTGTGACCTCTACTGGGCATCGACGGTACTACAATATTACAGAACTATTAAAGCCCCAACTCATTTATTTCATTCCACTGAGCCTCATTTGGATTTCAAAAATGCTCAGTCTGATTATGTGGACATTAATTAGGAGAACGGTTTCAAGATATTTTCATACACTGGCTTGTTTGCCTGATTGGGTTATCTCAAGAGCCAATTCACATTACCCGGCTAAAGTCAATTATAACCAAATCAGCATTGTGACATCAAGTAGATTAGCAAAAGTGCTGTGTAATCGAAAAAGGCTGAAATTCCAGTTAACAGAAAAGCACTTTAATATATATTGAATTATTGTATTATTATGAAATGTGTTTTAGGAAAATACATGTTTTGACTTTTTATTTATAATTTGTCATGCACTTTACATTGTAATTTGATGTGCACCTGCGAGTGATACATCTGATGAAATGGGAATCAAAAAATATTCAGGCCTTGCAGAGGCTATACAAAACATTGAACAGATGGAGACAATGCATTAGAGCAGTTATTTGTAAGGCAGTTCATATTAGCCTGTGGCACAATTTCTCTTTGTAATGTAATGACCATCTCCTAAAATGACATATTTCCATTCTATTCTCTCCCAGAAAGAAGAGGAACTGAACCCCCTCAAATGATAGAGTTTGTACTCAAGAGACAACTATTTATTTTGAACCACCACACTGAATGTGGTGGATGATAAAGTGCCTAGAGAATGACTAAACTGTCTTGCACAATCTTGAAATGTTCTGCCTTAAGATGTTATCTAATTTCATCTTGATGTTATCGCCTACTTACAGTGCTCTCCAGAATTATTGGTGACCTTAATAAACATGATCAAAAAAGGATGTTTAACATCTTGATCTTACACACAGACTACGGAACAAATCTAAGTTTTAATCCAGGCAAAAGTGTTTAAAGAAAAAACAAATTAATGTAACCCAGGCCCTTTTGTGATGCAAGTTAAAATGTGTGTATGGTAATGGCAGAACCATGCCTTTAATTAAATTAGTTATCACATGCACATAAACAACGTTTACATACTACATTTTCTCAGACACAAAATTTTGTTGGGTACATTTTAGGTGTCACTGGCTTGAGATGCCACTTTGGGAGGTAGCTAGCACCACATTTTCGATAGAGCCCCCTGAGTTTTGCAAGTTTGAAAAGAACAGTGTAAAAACTCAATCAGTTTTATGTGCGCACGCATATATCCTCAATTTCCCCATGTTTGACAGGCACAATTCTGTGTGGTAAATCTAGAACAGTGGCTCCCAAACTTTTTCAATTACTGTACCCCCAAAAAGATTTTCCACAGCTTGGAGTACCTCTGAAGTAGCCCCTCATGTTAATTTCACTAGTAAGCCAATGGTGTCATGAGTGCTTTCACGTACCCCCTGTGGGGAGGCCATGTACCCCCAGGAGTCCTAATACCCTGGGTTGGGAACCACTGATCAAGAACATGCCGGTGTGCATTCCAACGCTATGAAAATGACAATGCAAACCACAATAAATCTATCTGCCGTTTCATTCTCTCTCCTGAATGTAAACAAGCCCCAGATGTCTGTGGCTGTTCGCCATTTGAAGAGACCAGATAGCGAAACCAGCAGGTAGACATGTTTTCTGGCACTTGTCTAAAGGTACTTGATGCTACCTAGACAGTCTACCAATGTAATCCTCTGACTAGTCAAATCAAGTTAACCAGAAACAGGGCTCATGAAAATGCAACATTTAAGTAATTTGCAGGTCAGACATTGATCCCTGATAGACAAGGAAATTGTGGTGAAGGAATGTTGAAGATATTCTGGGATTTCTGTGTTGTTTTTATGTGTGTTATTTATACGTAAAATCACAAATACCATAGTAAACCATGAAATTCCAAGTTGCAAAGAGTGCATATGGTTGCATATATTGGCAGATAGCTAGTGGAATACATTTCAGAGACCGATTTTGCTGAACAGAATCTCAGAATGTATCTTTAACTGGCCATCTAACCAGACCCTACTCCAGGATAAAATGACAGAGGGGGCATTATTTTATTTTATTTGTACAAATTTGGGGCATAAATAATTCATATTCCATTTGCAGTGTTTGTGGGGAAACATAACTGTAGAGCCATGCCTGCATAACTGTATTAAATGCTTTAGGCAGGATTCGAACTCTCACATACAAAAACACACGGTCTGTTTTGGATACTATCTTGTTGAGTTATATGTGAATTTATTGTGACTATAGTCTAGTCACAGTGCTGTATGTAGTACTGAGATTTGTAGTGTACAAATGTGAAGCATTTAGTAATTCAAAATAATTTATGCCAATTTGCTTTTTTTCTTGGTGAACAGTCTACACTCACACAGGTATATTCAAATCTTACCTTCAAGGTATTATAAGTGTTTTTGAGGTTTCAATTCCTAATCAATAAAACCAATTGTTCACTGGAAACCGTAGGAAGTAATTTAAACCAAATCATATAGACGTGTATATATATATATATATATATATATATATATATATATATATATATATATATATATATATATATATATATATATATATATATATATATATATATATATATATATATATATATATATATATATACATACATACATATATATTCCCATTGAACGTATATATTCCTATGAAATATAGATTATTGCTTCATTTTATTATATAACTCATTAGTGGGACACCCCCTGTGGTTATTTGTTACCAAGAAAAGATCTTCATGGAAATCAAGAGAAAATAGCTTTGGTCTCAATCATTGTACAATCTGGGAAGTCGACTTATTGCTCTGGTTATAATATGCCATAACTGGGGTTGCCAAATATGACATGTCTCCTTGAAACATAGAGATGTTAACAGAATTAACAATACAATCTCTACAGCACACAATGGTCAAATAATTAGTTCATTGTCTCCCTGAGGGTAAATGAATACCGTGCCAGTCATAAGTATGGACACACCTACTAATTTGAGTGTATTACTTTATTTATATATTTAGTTATAGTACTGTAGTAGCCCATATTATGGAAAGAACAGCTCAAATAAGCAAAATAACCTTCATTACTTTAAGATACAAATGTCAGTTAATGTGGAAAATCTCAAGAACTTTGAAAGTTTCTTTAAGGGCAGTCATTATGATGAAACTGTCTCTCATGAGGAAGTAAAGGAAGACCCAGAGTTCCCTCTGCTGCAGAGAATGAGTTCATTAGTGTTAGCAGTCTCAGAAATCAGCAATTAACAGCACCTCAGATTAAAGCACAAATCTTTCACAGATTTCAAGTTACTGTAAAGCATGGAAGTGTGATGTTGTGGGGGGCTTTGCTGGTGACACTGTCAGTGATTTATTTAGAATTCACAGCACACTCAACCAGCATGGCTACCACAGCATTCTGAAGGCATACACCATCCCATCTGGTTTGTGCTTAGTGGAACTATAATTCATTTTTCAAACCATTTTGTAAGTGCTATTTGACCAAGAAGGAGAGTGATGTTGCAGCAACAAATGAGATGACATGACTTCAACCCAATTGAGGTTTGGAATGCGTTGAACCACAGAGTGAAGGAAAAGCTGCCCAGAAGTGCTCAGCAGTGGGAACTCCTTCAAGACTATTTGAAAAGCCTTCCACCTAACTACCTCTAGAAGCTGGTTGAGAGAACACCAAAAATGTGCTAAGCTGTCATCAACGCAAAAGATGGCTACTTTGAAGAATCAAAAATATCAATGCATTTAAGTACCAAATGTACAAGTCCCATACTGTTTTATCCGGGTAGGCGTTGTCAAATACTCAGTTTCAGATCCAATTAGCAGTTTTGTAATTACAAAGATGTGAACATTGTTAATTGGACCGCATGTCTAAATCCCACCAAGCTGATCATCCTTACTTTGTCCATCTCTTTTTTGTGGAAACAATATTCCACTACCACTACCCTTGACTTCATCTTTCCCAGCCAGGGGTCAGCATATGACAGATATACGTGAACGCAATGCTTTTCCTCCCTTGGTGTTAAGTGTGAAAAGCTGTAGCTGTTTTATGTGCACCGGAAGCAATGGCTTATAAATAAAAACAATGGGGAAAATCATTCTTGAACATTTTATTAGTAGAGAAATCCAACAGACCTTAAAAAGCAGGTCAGCCATATTGGAAATGTAATGTTCATACATAAATATTCTTTTAAAAAAAAGAACTAAACAAAATAAAAACACTAAGCAAAAAAGCCAAACCAAAGAAGAAAAAAAAAGCCTTCATTCCAAACAGTTTGCATATAAAAATAGCACTTTTTTCTCTGTTTCTATTTGGACCTTAAAGGCCCAGTGTGGGTTGTCTTAGACACTGATGAGTGTTGAGTAATACATCTAGTCAAATACAGGCATGCAAGAATGTGACATCAAGTCCCTCTGTACTGGTACATCACTCCAATCCAGCCATTTCATCCTCCTCATCTTCATCCTCCTCTTCCTCTTCGCTCTCACCTTCCTCCTCCTCGCTGTGTCCTCCCATCATCACCTGCTGCATGGCCAGCGTTGCACTGTCTGATGTCAACGTCTGCAGCTCGTCTACGCTCATTCCCATCGTAACCATGGTAACTGAGGTCAGAGGGAGGGGACAGATCACGCCACATCCACTTTTCGTAACGAGTAATTGGAAAGTGTACTTCCCTGACCTTGGATATTTGTTAAAGGACACAAATGGCAACATGCGCACACGATCACATTGAAACAGCATTCTAATAACACTTCTCAAAAAGTGGTCTAACAATGTCTGAAATGGAACTCATCCAGTCTCAGATATACTAGACAAATCCTGATAGGAATCAGGCTCTGGTGTGCAACCGGTTGTTTGGGGAGAGGGATGCACCACTATATTGGTTTCAAGAGGCTGGAATCACACATCTCCTTTAGTTTATCTTCCAAGCCAACAATCGGTAGCAAGCTAGGGCTTTTCAGCTAGCAGATTTCAGATGGTAATCATGTGACCATGGTGGCTAGACAAGTCAAGTGACGTAGTGGTTCGGAGGTGGCAGGTAGTCTAGCGGTTTGAGCTCCTGACCTTTCACCAGAAGATTGCTAAATTAAAGCCTGAGTTGGCAAGGCAAAGAAAATAGTAATTCTGTCTCTGAGCAAGCTAGATTAATGTATATTGTTCCGGGTCATTGCTATAACCAATACTCCACAGTCAACTTAGCGGGTAAAAAAAACTGGTACAAAGTAAGTTATATCACGATGTGAAAGCAACTAACTGACAGTCCTTCCATCACTGTCGTAAGGCCAGGGATAAAACAAAATTACATCTACATGTTTCCCCTGTCATTCTTCACTTTCGGTTTAATAAACCACAAAAGATTGTTTGCAGAATTTTCATATATTACACATTCCTTGGCATTGTCATTTACCATCGTTATCCATTGCAACCTCTTGCCCTACATCCGCAGAGTCCATGTTGTTGGCCATGGGCCAGAAACGCTGGGTGGGCCGGCTCTGGGGAGTCCTCTTTCTGCTCTTGGTCGTGTCTGACGCACTGCTGTCCATCATGGGCTGCAGGATCCGTCTCCTTGCATTAATAAACCTGGAAAGGGTTCAATTTAGAAAGGCTTGGACTGCAGAGGAGTTTTCACTGCCACCCAACCCATACAAAAACGTCTTTCTCAAAGCAAAACATAAAGGTCACGTTATACATCAACATGATGATGCAGCATATTTCTAAGAACCAAAAACATTCCAACTATAACGAAAATTCTGAAACATTCTAATATATTAGGAAGGCTATACACACAATGCCATGACACAAACAAGAATGTTTTTAGTTTTAAACAGATTAACGAGACTCAAAGCCAGATTTGTATCAGAGATGCATTTTTTCCCCCATATGATGAAAATGTCAATTGTCACATGTCACCTTCCAAGCAAACGCAGACACTTCCCACAGATATTCCCTGAGGCAACTGAGGTCCATAGACAACGTCCCAGCCAATATATATTTGATTGGAAGGACATAGGAGATCTGGTTCTGTTAGCCCTTCCAGCTCTAGAAGAACAGCGCTTCACAGTTTAATCTCTTTTATAACAAACAGAGAGGATGGATTTATGCAGTGAACTTTGTTTCATCGCAACTTTCCAGTGAATCCTGCCTAACAGAGCCCTATTACACATCTGTTAGTGCAGTGGGTCCCAACCAGTGGTGCTAGAACGGGGGTAATTAAGACTCGTGACACCATTGGCTTACTGGTCAAATTAACATGAGGGGTACTTCAAGGTCACTCAATCTGATGGTGGTCCAGTTACTGAAAATGTTCGGAAACCACTGAATGCATAGGATGCGCTGAAGATGGTCCTCAAAAATTGTGTTTCAATTGAACCCTTTATGTTCCTCACTCAATACCGTATCAAATTATTTTGAAAGGAAAGAAAAAGGTGCAGGGGTCAAATTCTTTTCATGATTTAAGTGATCTCTTCATTTTATTGAACAGTGTATAAGAATCACCTTTATTTGCTAAGTATATATATGTACGAGTGGCGTGCTGATCTCTTCATAGTTCTTTGTCAGTTTAGATATTTGTAATCTGATAGGTGCGATTGGAAGTGAGTTTCAAATCCCAGTATAGCCCATACATCAACTGTGAGTTATTGCGCAATCATTTAGAATTCTTAGCGGTGCGATTCTCTCTCACAAATTATTTATAGTTTGAAAACAAACCCAGAGCACAAAAGGAAAATTAGCCTAATTATTATTCCTCCCTAGTTAAAATATTAACTACTTTTCCACTTAGAACATTTATATTAACAAAACATGGCAATAAATAATGCATGATAATCGTTGAGAAATGTTTTTCTTCTAATCCTTAACTGATGTCACAACAATTGCACAATTGACGTTTACAATTTTTGTATTATATTCTAATCGTAGCCGGTAAATGCCTCATATCCATAAAGATATTTGTTTGGTCAGATTAGTCTGCACACACCTAATTTATATTTACCAAGAATAGAAATCATGTTGCTGCTAGTGGCAGCACAACATACACCGATCAGCCATGACATTATTACCACCAGCCTAATATTGTGTAGGTCTCCCTTTTGCTGCCAAAACAGCCCTGACCTGTCGAGGCATGGACTCCACTGGACCTCTGAAGGTGTGCTGTGGTATCTGGCACCAAGACGTTAGCAGCAGATCCTTTAAATCCAGTAAGTTGCGAGGTGGGGCCTCCACGGATCAGACCTTTTTGTCCAGCACATCCCAAAGATGCTCGATTGGATTGAGATTTGGGGAATATGGAGGCCATGTCAACACCTTGAACCCGTTGTTGTGTTCTTCCAACCATTCCTGAACCATTTCTGCTTTGTGGCAGGGCGCATTATCCTGCTGAAGGAGGCCAATGCCATCAGGGAATACCGTTGCCATAAAAGGGTGCACATGTTCTGCAACAATGCTCAGGTAGGTGAGACTCGTAACATCCACATGAATGGCAGAACCCAAGGTTTCCAGCAGAACTGCTTCCCATAGTCCATCCCGGTGCCATGTGTTCTCGAGGTCAGCGACGGATACACACCCGGCCATCCGCGTGATGTAAAAGAAAACATGATTCTTCAGACCAGGATACCTTCTTCCATTGCTTAGTGGTCCAGTTCTGGTGCTCACATGCCCATTTTGGGTGCTCTGGATGGGGTCAGCATGGGCACCCTGACTGGTATGCAGATACATAGCCCCAAACACAACAAACTGCGATGCACTGTGTGTTCAGACATCTTTATTTCAGTACCAGCATTAACTTTTTCAATAATTTGAAGTAGGTCGTCTGTTGGATTGGACCACACGGGCCAGCCTTCGCTCTCTGCATGCATCACTGAGCCTTGGCTGTCCATGACCCTGTCGTCGGTTTTCCTTGCTTGGACCACTTTTGATAGGTACTGACCACTGCTGACTGGGAACCCCCCAAAAGGGCTGCAGTTTTGGAGATGCTCTGACCTAGTCATCTAGCCATCACCATTTGGCCCTTGTCAAAGTCACTCAGATCTTTACGCTTGCTCATTTTTTCTGCTTTTAACACATCAACTTTGAGGACAGAATGTTCACTTGCCATATATATTCCACCCACTGACAGGTGCCATGATAATGAGATTATCAGTGTTATTCACTTCACCGGTCAGTGGCCATAATGTTATTGCTGATCAGTGTGTAGGAATATAGAATGCACTGAATCTATGCACATTTCGGGATTATTGCATGGGTGAAATACTGCCTCACCAGTTGTTGACTTGCAGCAGGGTCAGGTTGGTCTGTATGGCGAGCTGTTTTTTTTCATCTTCCGTGGGATATGGATGCTGAGATAGAGGGAGACATTGAGAGACAGAAAGAGACAGACATGAGCTTTGTTAAACTTGTTTTACTTCTCTGAATCCAAAATATAAGCCTTTTCCTCTCCAGCGGGTGTAAACAATATAAACATTGTGAAGCCTCAAAACATGAGTGAACTGTTCTCACCCTCATGTAGGATTTTCATACATCAGGCTGCAATTAACCTGTATCTTAGACCATGGAGTCAAGACCCTAGCGCTGGAGACCAAGACAAAGACCCAAATCCTGGAGACCAAGACCAAGACCCGAACCCTGGAGACCCAAAGACCCAAACCCTGGAGACCGAGACCAAGACCCAAATCCTGGAGACCGAGACCAAGACCCAAACCCTGGAGACCGAGACAAAGACGCAAGCCCTGGAGACCGAGACAAAGACCCAAGCCCTGGAGACTGAGACCAAGACCCAAACCCTGGAGATCCAGACCAAGACTCAAACCCAGGAGATCCAGACCAAGACTCAAACCCTGGAGATCCAGACCAAGACTCAAACCCTGGAGATCCAGACCAAGACTCAAACCCTGGAGATCCAGACCAAGACACAAGCCCTGGAGATCCAGACCAAGACACAAACCCTGGAGATCCAGACCAAGACACAAGCCCTGGAGACCCAGACCCAAACCCTGGAGATGCAGACCCAAACCGTGGAGACCCAGACCAAAACCACATCTATGTAGTCTTGAGTGGTCTCAAGACCGAGACTACAAGATTGAGACTGCATCTCTGTCTTAAACACATAGGCATACACAGACACAGTCACACACACAGGCACAAACACATGTTCCCAATGTACAGCCACAGGAAACAAAGAGTTTCTGTGAGCTACCAGTCTGGATTCTTTCCGCCGGTGGGCCTATGGGCTGTCCACTGATTAACCTCTGATTAGCATTTAGCCAGCAGACCATGGGCCAGTCATATGAGGGCTTGACACGTCTATCTCTTTTAATGCAGCCGCTCCGAGCAATCATGGGACGAGCCATCGTGATGGGCGTCCTCAGGAAGTCTGGGCCCTTGATTTGCAATTCCTACAAAGCTAACGTGAATTTATTTTAAGACGAATAAGCCATGGAGATTTGAGCAATTTAATGTTTAATATTTATCGTGAGTAAAATTACTTTAATACAAAACGTATATCCTGGTGAAACAGATAATCGCGTTCCCTGTATTTTCAGAATATTTAACTTACTCATTGTCATCCTTAACATTTGGGTTAATACAGAAGACCCTGAGAGGTTGGTCTTTCCTCAAACCTTTTACTCCAATCAAAATGTCCACATGGTCCAGTGGTGACGCTCCCAACCTAGACACATATAGCCCCTCTCCCCACCCGCGACTGTGGTTCAGTTCCCCACTCCGACACTTGAACCTGCCTCCCAGCTGACACGTGTGTCCACTCACCCCTATATGCTGGAACAGCCAGGTGCGCATGATGTTGGTGGCTGATTTGGGAAGGACGCCCCTCTTGTTGCTTTTGGATGAGCTGTCCTCCTGGGTGAAGAAACTGCTCAGATCCTGGTTCAGCTGCACCTGGAGCTATACATACCCACAAGCACAGTCAACTCACAGAACAGGTGTTTTCTTGACGACAGGGACAATGCTTTTGTGTGTGTGTGTGTTCCTCACCTGTGTGTTGTTGATGCGTATTGTCTGTGGTGAGATAGCCTGTCCCACCACCTGTCCCTGAGGAGTGACTACCGTGATAGGCTGGTACACTGTACCCCCTGTTCAAAATATACACAAGTTAGCTCTACCCTGTTAGATATGGAAGGTATTTCTGTTACATCTATTTGAAAAGTGCATTTTAACTTTAGAGGATGACTTGTTTTGTATTACACCAGCTACAGTGAACTCTAGAGGGCCTAAGAATACATCACTAATTCAGAGCCATTAGCGTGCCTGATTAAGTTTTGTCACACTTGAGCACAGCTAGCTTTGTTTTGCAGTGAGTGTATGTAATGATGACAATTGCCAGATTGTCAGGCCTGGCTCATTTCAATATATATTATTGAATACAATATTATCACGGGTTATCACGGGTTATGTGATAAAAACAAACAAAAGTGGAAGTACTGGGTAAATGACGTTTTGTGTTGTGGTGCAATTTTTTATTGTTGCATGCTGCTGAAGATCATTGAATACAGCATGAATTTCTTCTCTCTGACTGTATTTACTGCCTGTGGTCTTGAGACAATGTGAGTAGTGTGGTTGAATTTATTCCGCCCCTAATTCAGTGACAGTTATGGCAAATGTTTCTTCGACAGGACTGTATTTTCTTGTTACGTGGTTCCTGCTGTCGATATTTTCAACCGTTGTGTACATGTGCTGCATTTGAGAGCCACAGCCGAGGCGCGGCATGGGACCTGTCATCAAAGAATAGCTTCTACATAGGTCTGCAAAAAAAGGTCTCAAGTCATGCCCTGTATACACAGGCATCCAAGTTCTCCATCTATATGTATGATGTGGGATCTGTTTCCGTTACTGAAAGCCTAGCTCCAATAATCACAGTTCGCCACTGTGTTTATGGGTAGTGCCCTTAAGAATAAAAATAACCAACATGCTTTGCAAACCTTTGGTTCTAATATTGGCCTTTTGCTACACAAACAATTCCTCATCAGGGCATTGTGTACTTGGAAATTGTGACCAATTTACAATTTGAATAATAATCAACTCTGAAATGAGGCCCAAACTAAAGGGAGGTCATGACCACTCTTTGTCCAGTAAGAATTGTCTTTCTCCACTATTCGCAAAGAAGCGTTTTGCTGTGCTGTTACAACACAGTCCAGCATTGCCAACAGACTTACAGTAAGGCAGGAGGGGGGGGGGTACCTGTAGAGGTGGTATGCCAGGGAGACATACCTGCTACCACCTGGCCAGCCGAATTGACTGTCGTCAAGGTAACGTTGCCCTGCTGCAGGGCGGAGGCAGACATCACAAGGCCCTGGGGGCTGAGGGTTCCTGTGAGAGGGCTGGAAGTCTGGGAGGTGGGGCATTCACACAGAGGGAATCAGCCTATTAGCATCACAGTGATGTCTTCATCTAGTATACTTCATTACTATGATGTGGTTGTATATCGTGTGTGTAGCATCTTTGTGAGGGTGTGTACCTGAATCTGGACTGGGGAACAGGGGCTATCAGTATCTCCTGCACTAAGCAGGGTCTCGCTGTTCATCTTGGTGCGAAGGCAGGCGATGTAGCGGCTACAGAAGTCCTTGCACAGGTCGCTAACCTTCTCCAGCTCCAGCAGATGGATGCGAAGCACCTGGATGGCCTTCACCATCTGGGGTCAAAAGGTCAGGTGTCAGTGTCCAGCTGCGACTGTTAGCTTCACCCAGGACAGCGACGGAAGAACAAAGGTTTGTAACTCTGACCCTAAAGAAGCCTAATAAATGAGGTAATTCCACATGGGTTCCCTGGTCAGTCCCATCTCTTGTATATCCCACTAAAAAGAAAAGTTATCTTTTGACAATAAAGGAAGTGTGAATATTTAAAGCTGGGTCATGTTCATTAGGCACCAAAAGAAAAAAAATAAGGAAAAAAATGAAACAAAAAATGTTCAACTTTGTTGCAAAACATAGTAAAATGGGGTCTGTGAGGGACCAAATGAACAAGCCCCTGGTATTACAGAGTAGCTTACCAGGTTGTCAACGTCTGGGTCATCACAGAAGAAGCCCTTGCCCTCTTTCTTCTGGCTGCGGACAAAGTTCTCAATGTCCACATTGAAGCTGGCAGAGCTCACACAATCTGAGCTCTGAGTTGACTGCTCACACTTCTCAAAGAGCAAGGCTAGCAGCGGAAACAGAGGGTGCCTAGAACACACACACACACACACACACACACTTAATACAACAGTAGACATAGTCATTGAAACGCACAAACTAGGGTTGATCCTCGCAAATCCAAAGTCACAAAGGAAAACAAAGAACTGGAAAAGAAATGCCAGTAACAGAGGGATGAGAAATGGCGAGATGGAGCAGAACGTCGTAGCGGAGCTGCAAGGACCCGCTCACCTGTAGATGGCCTGCTTGTCCGCGTCCATGGGCGTCTGGGGTTGCGGGGCCGAGGGACTGCCTGCTCCCCCCTCCGTCAGGCTCTGCTCCGGATCGCTCTCTGCGTCCGCCTGCGCTCCCACCCGCATCTGCACCAAGACCTTCACCCAGAGAAGCGAGGAGGACAGCAGCAGAAGAAACGAGGAACAGAATTGGAGATGGGTGGTGGGCAGGGGGAATAGGAGAGTGAAAAACAGTGCAGCTAGTCAGTCGGCGTGTTTGAGGTTGGTAGATGACTCCCCTCGGGGACGTAGCGGGGTGAGGAGTACACCCACTGGCCCAAGGGAGATGGGAGGGAGATCGTTCTCTCTCCACTCATAACACTGTTTCAATTCAGCAGGCAATTCAAACAGCCTTAGCCAGATATCGCTCAAAATAAACAGTCTTGCAGTCAAGTTCTGTATCACTAGATCTGACATCCTTTGGTTTCTAAAATGCGCTTCGGCAGCGCAGTTGGTGGAACGGGGGTTGGAGGTCTGGGAAAATGGCTTTATTCTTGGGTTCATCCACACACAGAAAATGGATGCACTCATAACGGCAAGAAACCTTTGATAGAAGGTTGGCTAAATTACATGTTTTATGTATTACAATTTGCACGCACATGGCTTAGGGTGGTCTAAGGGACCAACCAGCTGCTGCTAATACATCGATCCCACAACTCTTACAGCAAAAACCGTCTCTCTACTTTCCTGTCAAATTAAGCACCGAAATGCCTGAAAACATTGATTTGGAAGCTAAAAAAGAAAACACATTGGCTGTGCATATTAGTTCAGTCTGGCTGCACATATTAGTGCACATATTAGTTTAGTCTGGCTGTTAGTTTTTGAAAAACATGTTCTAACTCAATCCCTCTGTTTCTATGCGATATGCCTCTGTCCTCGCCCTTGTGATTGCCATGTGATGGCTCAACAATGGCTTTGATTGAAAGGCAACATGATAAAAATACACTTGGGTCAGATCTTTTTTATCTGTGCTTAGTCAGCCCCCAATTTGTCTCATCCATGTGTGCTAATAACAGTGTAAGAGGGCCTGAAGTTCACCAGGAATTTGGAACACATATTCACAGCCGCTCAGTGTATATTGGGAACGCAGGGGACAGTTTATGACAGTTTGTAATTAGGATTTAAGCAGCGTACCCTGATGTACTTGTTAGTGCTGGTTATTACTTATCTGTTTCCACCAAATATGTGTAAGTTCCTGTAGAAATGTGTAGAAAGGTGAAGCTTGCAAATGGCAGTAACCTACACCAACACATGTCATGGCAACATGGCAATATGCTGGGACATTTTCAAAACATCCCAAGTGACAGTTAGTGGCACATGTAGTTTGGCACATAGGTCCACCCACACACAAGGATCATATTTGCCTCCAGGATTGGACCCATTTGCAAAGTATGCGGCCCCTAAACACTTGCCCTAGCCATTTTCCCAAATGTTTTTGATTGCCATATTTAGTGCTGTTACTGTTGATATCACCTACAAAAAGTTGATATCACCTACAATTCCAATAGTAGTCACTTGTCTAACGTCGATGGTCACAGAGTGTTAAATAATCAACACAATCACATTTTTGCATAAGACTCCAACCTCATTGGTCAGAAACCTTGCGAGGTGTGTAGCTTAGAAACTGCAGCATATAGTGCGTTAGCTAACACAAATCATCACCCGGGACAGTCTGCCAAACAGAATAAAAAAAAACAGTAAATCCTGACTAATCTGGAACGAAATGACTGATTAGTACATTACTTGGCATGGAGCTATTGATGAGGTTCTAACAATACTGTATATTCAAGATGGGTGGAGTCGAACACAAATACCTACACAACCATTTGGGGTCACTTGAAATGTCCTTGTTTTCCATGAAAACATACATGGAATTAATTTGAAATGGATAAAAAATATAGCAAAATAAATAGGAAATACAGTCATTGACAAACTTAGAAATAATGATTTTTAATTAAAAATTATAATTGTGTCCTTCAAACTTTGCCTTCATCAAAGAATCCATCAGTCCATCATAGACAGAATACCAGCTAACTGCTTCCTCCCTAAATAGTTATTTTATAGTTTGGAACTGTGTTTTGGGTCATTGTCCTGTTGTAGGAGGAAACTGGCAGCATCAAATCAAGCAGAATCCACAGGGTATGGCAAGGCGTTGCAAAATGAAAAGATTGCCTTCCTTCTTCAATATCCCTTTTACTCTGTACAAATCTCCCACTTCGCCACCACCAAAGCACACCCAGATCATCACAATGCCACCACCATGACAGATGGCATCAAGCACTCATCCAGCATTTTTTATTTGGTCTGCATCTCAGGAATGTTCTTCTTAGTGATCTGAACACCTAAAACTACACCTGTCAATAACACCTTTTCCAATCTTCCTCTGTCCAGTGTTTGTGTTCTTTCACCCATCTTAATCTTTCCCTTTCATTGGCCAGACTGAGATATGGCTTTGTCTTTGCAATTCCACCTAGAAGGCCAGCATTCCGGAGTCACCACTTCCCTGTTGATAGTGGGACTGGTGTTTTGCAGGTACTATTTAATGATGAAGGTGCCAATAGAGTCTGTTCCACAAACTAGACACTAATGCATTTGTCTTCTTGCTCAGTTGTGCACTGGGGCCTCCTAGTACTCTTTCTATTCTGGTTAGAGCCAGTTTGTGCTGTGCTGTGAAAGGAGCAGCACATATCGTTGTAAAAGACCTTCATTTTCTTATCAATTTCTCACATGGAATAGCTATCATTCCTGCACAACCTTAATCAGCACAAGAGTTTTCAGCTGTGCCAAAAACTGCTGTGCAAAAGGGTTCAGATCTTAACAAAACCATGTGAACATGTGTGGTAATAAAACCTTAATAAAACCTGATTATCACAACATTGGTAAGACATCATGTGAAGAAGCAAGATGAGATCGGCCGCATGAAGAAACTTTAACGGCCATGTTTTATGTACTATAAAGTTTGACATATTGGGAATATTGGATGCATGCTGAGGTACTGTGTACATCTAGTAACATTGAAGTGTGGTTTTGTTTGGCCTTTAGGTGGTGCTGATGTATGAAAAATAACTGAGCAGACATATTTTTATCTAGACAGCTGTAAAAATGTGCCTTTTAAGGGGTGTGTTGAGTCTTACCTCTAAAATAAACAAGACTTGTCTCTTACTTCTGTACCCTTAACAAACAACACCCAAAATAGTACAAGCTACTACAGGGTTTAGCTAGGGGGATGGATCAGCAAGTGTCTAAAGTGAGTATGAGGAGACTACAAGTCAATGCAAACTGATTTGCAAAAGACCAGCAAGAAAGTTTCAATAGGGAATATCTTGGGCACTGCAAAAACTTTGCAGAATAAATAAAACTGCTTAAGACAACTACAAAATGTCTTCTGGTCCTTGTTTTTCCGCTAGGAGTACAGACAAATCTGACATGTAGCCTCTTTAAAAGAAGTAGATTCTACATGCAAAGTTTTATAGGGATCAGACCAACGGTTCTGGAATAGTGTTTTAAAGTACAGAGCATCATTGAAAATTGTGAGAAATATACTGGATAGCTCTTGCAGTGTCTTTTCATTATGTATTTGTGATGTGTTGGAAAGTAGGCAGAGGAGTACAGATGGAGCTATTCTGGGGAAATATTTAATTTGCCTAGGTTGAGGCATTCGGGCCACAGCTGGAAACCGTTAACAACACTTCCAGCTTCAATTTACTAGTTTTATTTTTGGTTAGAAATAGAGTGATATTCTGCACCTCATTTATTTGATATATTGAGCTCCACTTTGTATTATTATGATTCGTGACATGTTCAGACTGCACAGTAATCACTTACCTGATCCACCTCAGGGTACTCATCTAGAGATGCCGACTGGGCTTCCATCATGGTCGATGCCAAAGATGCCAATACTTGGGCATTACAGTCCAATACCTGTGTGACTACGAGACATAAGAGTGGAATTCTTTTTGTATTTTACAAAATGCAAATAGCCGACAGAAAAAGCAGTAAGTGTATTATGGGCCTTTCATTCTGGGACTTGATGATACATGTTCGTGTTTGTCAATATTTCGTCACGGTCTGTGTGAAACACAATGTAATGGAGACAGTGCAGTGACCATCAATTTAGACTACTGCAGCGCGGGGAATTTGTTGTCAACAACTTCCGGCCACGGATTTATTGAAATAAAGCCTTGTTCTACGAAGCAGCTATGCAATCCATGATCACCAAAACATAATCATGAACTGGGACACTGCGATATGGACATTTATCTTCCTTAGCAGTGTTGATATGAAATATATTATCTTCCAAATGTTTTTACATTAATAAAGTCAAACTAACGTGCATACAATTGGGTGACAATCTAATTACAACCAAATAAATCGCCACTCGAAGTGTAAACATAGTAGTCTAAATACGCTACGTGTAGGCCTATTTTCAGATAGTTTTCAAATGGTCAGGAGAATACAGCTAACAACACACAACACGTAGATATTGTCGTTTTAGATATCGATTAAATAAGTATCTCTATTAATGCCATTCGAATGTCCACTCGTCTGTACATAATTCTACATAAGGTAGGCCTTCTCAATCCCCCTTTCCAATGCGCCTTTTCCAAATAAGCGGACATCTTTTTTTCTCGCCCCAACAGCTCGCCTTTTTGTGTGATCAGCCTTTTGCCTCAGTGTTCATTTCTCACAAAGTGCACATTCGCTCATCCCATGGCGAGCCATTGCATTCGAGCATGTTGCGTCGATTGTTAGATTGATGGGCGACGAAAAAAAGAGGAATTTGAGTGACAGCTTACCTTAGTGCCAATCTTCGTCACAGTGACAAGGGGCTGCTGCAATCGGGGCCCGCAGTTTTCGTGTGTCGTCACTCCGTATAGGCACGCAGAGTATTTTTTCTAATTAATATTCAACATGTAGGAGGAGAGGCAATCCTGAACCTGACTAGTCCCGCCCCTAGCGGCCGATTCCCTGCCCCTTATGCTTAAATTATGATAAATAATTAGGATTTTGTATAAAATATAGATTATTAATGATACATGTAATTAAATAGGCCTACACATGACCTAAATATTTATTATAAATATATACCTGAATAAAGTAGAAACATTATCCCTTATGAGCTCTAGATTTCATTTCTGGATTGAAGATCATTTTGAGGACCAATTTTAGATCTTGGGCTCTGCAAAGGAAGGAGACACGTTTCACTGTACAATTTCTGTTCCTAATGTTCCTAACTTTGCTTTTAATGTTCATCACAGAGATAAAAAATATATTTGACTATTCTTTCTATGTCATTTAAAATACAATCAAACCTTACCAACCAAATGACTGATACTTAGACTCACCAGGTAACTAGAACTCGAGGGAACTGAGACAGGTAACTTCCACCATACAACCGCTGTAGTTTGCCCATCTCCTCGAACAGAGCCCTGTCATACTCATGGTAATTGAAGAGGAGCCCAGTTACTAATCATGGTACCTGAAGGACAGAGGTTTGGACAGGAAAGAATGCACCTACACTTGCTGATGGGGATTCATGTAAAATGACTCTTCAATGCAATTACTTGCTCCTGGTGGAGTTTTTGCAGATATTGTCCACGAAAAGCCTCTGTACAGGGTCAAGTAGAGCTGGAGATGAGAATAAAACCATTCATATCCCATTTAACTAGGGTTTGTCAAAATATCAGATCTGCCACAAAATTCCAACTCACACCAAGGCAAAGGGGGTACATGTTTACTCAAAGTTTTTTAAAGCCACCAAGTTTTACATTTCAGCTCAGGCGTTCCCCATTCACCAACAGCGGATATTGATGGACCGCATGCTGCTAATGTTGCAGACCATGTGCACCCTTTCATGGCAACGGTATTCCCTGATGGCATTGGCCTCTTTCAACAGGATAATGGGCCCTGCCACAAAGCAGAAATGGTTCAGGAATGGTTTGAGGAACACAACAACGAGTTCAAGGTGTTGCCTTGGCCTCCAAATTCCCCAGATCTCAATCCAATCAAGCATCTGTAGGAAGTGCTGGACAAATAGGTTCTGATCCATGGAGGCCCCGCCTCACACCTTACAGGACTTAACCACTTGTCAAGCACTTGACTGTTTGATTTAGGTGAGCTAGTGCAGGTCTTAAGCAAAAGCGTGAGATGGCTGGGGGACTCCAGGAGAGTCCCTATTGAGACAATGCTGAATTATCAATCCATTTTCCAAAAGGACATTTTGGAACACACAGAGGATATAACGTGAAACTGGAAGCCCAGTCTTGCTTTTATTAATTCTTATGAATGTGTTTAAAGCAGTGGTTCTTAACCTGGGTTCGATCGAACCCCAGGGGTTCGTTGAGTCAGTCTCAGGGGTTCGGCGGAGGTCAAGACACACATGCGACTCGTATGAAATATTCATTATTATGTTTTTGCTTTTGTGCGAAAATCATGCTTTGATGGTTTTGTTCTTTAAACACAGTGATGTTGATGCACGGTTCATTCTGTGCACCAGTAAAATATGTTTTAGATTTGAAAAAAATCGTATTTTATTTTTCTAATTAAGAAGGGTTCGGTGAATACGCATATGAAACTGGTGGGGTTCAGTACCTCCAACAAGGTTAAGAACCACTGGTTTAAAGGGATAGTTTGACCTAAACTTGGGTCAAATGTTGCTTACTCTGAGTTGTTCTTGAGAGTTATTTTTCACAAAAGTTCAAACTATACCTTAAATCCACTGATGTGGTTCCCTGCACTTTTCAATGCACAGACCCTTTTACAAATGCTGAAATAACATGGGTACAGACCTTTTACAGGAACTTGGTTACAGCACGTTCACACTGTTCATAACATTTTGGATGGCCAACGCCAGAGCATTGCCCAGAGTGCATCGCTTGTGGGCGTTTGTGGCTGTGCTATCATCATATCAGCAGTTAAGTTGTGTTTCAAGGTTTGTAGCAAGGTTTGATTATAACAAGCTAGTTATCTAAAAAACAATTAGCTAGAATAAGGTAGCTAGTCAGGTAACGTAGCTAGCTAGCTAATAATGGCATT
Source organism: Esox niger (assembly GCA_016801105.1). NCBI lineage: Eukaryota > Metazoa > Chordata > Actinopteri > Esociformes > Esocidae > Esox > Esox niger. Next base: position 119,067 of record JACXGJ010000248.1, on the reverse strand, counting down.
ATATTTAGGCGAAATCCACAACCACCAACTATCTCGGCCACCTGACTCCACATGACATTTTTTTGGTTTGCGTCTCTGTACGAAAATAATATGCAATTCGTTGCTGTCATACAACTCAAGTTTACTTTTTTCATACACAGTGTCAAAAAGACAGCAATGAAATACAGTTTTATTGTGGAACTAAGTTATCTGTTCTTTTAGATAATTTCATAGCCGCCTATGCAAAATCCCACGATTGGTCAATCCCCAGCAATATTTGAATAAAGTGGAAATCTGAACTTTTTCTTCTCCCCACTCGGATCCCACAAATCGTTTTTTTGAAAGACCGCATAAGCAGAGCCAGCCAAGAGCGAATGTCTCTTTCTGTTAGAGCGACCCTTGTTAAATAGTGAGTCGGTTAGAAAAGCGAACATACAAATTACCGGTAACGCGTTTGAATCTTCTCACAGTTAAAACAAATCATGCATTAGTATTTGTTCCAGATAGACAAAAATGTAACTGTGTTTAATCTTCAGTATCTATGTTATAGTAAGCCTACAATTAAACTGTTTAATATTATACAGTATTGCAAGTATTTCTGGTGGATATTTGAAGTACCCATCCAGGCATGCTTTTTGGGTCAGGTAATACCAAAACATAGCTGGCTACAAAATTCAGTAGCTATGTTATAGTAAGCCTAAGCTTAAAGTTTCCACGATTTGTCTTTTCATTTCATGAGAAGTGAGTTATCGTCACCTATATTGACTGTATCAATGTCATTCATGAATGAAAAACTAATGTTTTTGTGCCATTAAACGAAATAGCTTTGGCAGGGAAAAGTTCCTTTTCAGTCTCGCTAGCAATTGCTCAATTATTATGAATATTCCAATTAGTAAGTTAGTAGATACTAGTAAAGCCTGTTACTGGGAAATAAGCTGTTAAAACAGCCAGTGACAAAAGCCATACAGTTCATAGATGCTATTTGTGTTGGAGGTAAACTTAAAAACAACCGTTGGTCAGTTTAACACAATGTTTAATGGTGTCTAGCGACTGGGCAAATGTATATCACCACGGCATAGTGTTTAAAGAGGCAGCCTCTCACGTGGGAGACGTGGGTTGGAATCCAGTGAGGGCAACAACATTTATCACTTTTAATTGTAGGCACAACATTGCTGGTGACTTTAGTGGCTGAATTCACTACAGAAGCAGCAAAGCCCATTTGTACAGGCAACAGTGTCTGCCACCACTGCATTGGCAACATCAATGGGACAGAACCAAGAAATTGATGCCAACATTTTCTGGGGGATATTTGAAGACTTGGCAGAAGGCCTGGACATCCACGGAAAACAACACTGGTGTATGATCGTATGAACGTTAACAGGGTAAAGAAAAATCCCTTCACAACATATAGCCAAGTGAAGAACCCTCTCCAGGAGATAGGCATATCATTATCCAAAGCATGAGCCCGCTCCTGTACTCTCTCTCCAACCACCACTGCCTGGCAACCCACGTCTCCAACACCATCGTTTAGCTTACGACACCACCATCACCGCCTGATCTCCGACGACTCAGCCTATAGAGTCGAGGTAAGATCACTGACTTCGTGGTGTGAGCAAAACAGCCTCCAGCTCAATGTCAGCAAAACGAAGGAGATGATTGTTGATCACAGGAAGCAGCGGCGGGGAGACTGACAACAAACGGATCCTTTAATGTGATTTATCATTGTTTAATATTGTCGTATAAATATCAGCGGAGACTAACTGTCTAGAATTGCCTTACAAAAAAGACCACTTAGAGAATTTACTGATCTGTGTTCTCATGGGTAGTGTCGTTGTTTTTTTATTTGATGCTGAAAGCTGCTACCTGGGCTGTCCTCAAAAGGCTGTGAGTCTGAAGTGCTATTTTTAATTGACTGTGTTCAAAGTTGACTGTTTGGTTGGGTCAAGAGGGGAAGTACAGTGGATAAAGTCTACACACCCTTGTTAAAATGTCAGGTTTTTGTGATGTAAAAGAATGAGATCAAGATAAATCATGTTAGAAACTTTCCCACTTTTAATGTGACCTATAATGTGAACAATTCAATTGAAAAAAATGAAATCTTTGAGGGGGAAAAATGAAATCCTTACAATAACCTGGTTTCAAAAGTGTGTTATAACGGGGGATTTGGCTGTGTTCCGAATTAACCAATCACATTCAAACTCATGTTAAATAGAAGTCCTGACATAATTTACACATCTGACATCTTTCAAAATGACTCTGATAAATCACAAATAAAGTTTAGCATTTTCCGGACTTTTTTTGTTTGTTGTAATTAGTTCTCATTGTGGCATGATATCAGTGAGGAGATGGGTACAAAACAATCTCCAAAGCATTAGATATATAATGGAACACAGTGAAGACAGTCATCATCAAATGGAGAAAATATGGCAGAGACATTACCAAGAACTGAACAACCCTCCAAAATTGATGAAAAGATGAGAAGAAAACTGGTCAGGGAGGCTACCAAGAAGCCTACAGCAACATTAAAGGAGCTTCAGGAATTTCTGGCAAGTGTGCTACATGTGACAACAATCTCCCATATTCTTCATATGAATGGGCTATGGGGTAGGGTGGCAAGACGGAAGCCTTTTCTTACAAAGAAAAACATCCAAGCCTGGCTGAAGTTTGCAAAAACAAACATTAAGTATCCCAAAAGGATGTGGGAAAATGTGTTATGGTCTGATAAAACCAAGGTTGATCTTTTGGGCCATAATTCCAAAGAGTGTGTTTGGCACAAAAACAACACTCCACATCACCCAAAGAATACCATACCCACAGTGATGCATGGTGGTGGCAGCATCATGCTTTGGGGATGTTTTTCTTCAGCTGGATCCAGGGCCTTATTCAGGGTGGAGGGAAGTATGAACAGTTCCAAATACCAGGCAATTTTGGCACAAAACCTTCAGGCGTCCATTACAAAGCTGAAGATGAAGTTCACATTTCAGCACGACAATAATACAAAGCACACATCCAAATCCACAACAGCATGGATTCACCAAAAGAAAATTAACACCAAGCCAGAGCCCAGACCTGAATCCAATTGAACATCTGTGGTGTGATCGGAAGAGGGCTGATTTGGTGCGCGCTTGCAAAGAGTGAGCAAATATTGCCACATCAAGATATGGCATGCAAATAGACTCCTATCAAAAAAGACAGTGCTGGAATAAAATCAAAAGTGCTTCAACAAAGTTTCTGTTTAAGGGTGTGCACCCTCATGCAACCAGGTTATTGTGAGTTTTTTATTTTTCAATTGAATTGTTCAGGTTATAGGTCACATTAAAGGTGGAAGAAGTTCTGACATGATTTATCTTGGTCTCCTTTTCATACATCACAAAAACCTGGCATTTTAACAGGGTTGTGTAGACTTTTTATATCCACTGTAGCAGTTAAGTGTCACTCCAGGTCTTTTCTCATCTTACATCTCAGGAGACACTTTTCTTCAGGCCAATTTATACCCATTTCATGTTCAGAGCAATAGGAATAAGAATAGTATTAAGATTTGTCGTCTGACCTAATCCACTAATCCTTAAATTGGTCCATCTCCCATGGGGGGTATTAAAATGTGGGTGTGTTAACCCCAGTGCAATATCAAATACAAACGTTAACATAATGCAGGTTAACATAAAAAACACTAGCACAGGGTTTTACTAGATAATACAGTCATAAATGTTGACCCATAACCAGTTCATGATATCGGCTAAAATTAAGTCATTCATTAGTGAAGATGGAGTTTTACATGCAAATTGGACTGAAACAGCCTTAGAAGAAATCAAGTAAGATTAATTTACACAGTACAAGTAATTATACTGCCAATAAACAAAGTATAAAAAAAGCAAACAGTTATACCTGTTTACACTACGACCTTGACTGAGTAATCCATATGATTCCTATGGAATCCATTCTGTGCACAAATCCATAGGAATATACATAATTTCAAAGAAATATATATATATTTTTTAACCTGAAATGTATATTTCTACACAAATCTATACATACAACTATTTAAATGTCAATCTTCACCAAAGCCAATGTTTCTGATTGACTTTATTTGCCCGTATGTCAAAAAATGTTTTCCTTCTGTAATCTCCATTGATCGGTGGCAGTGAGCCATGCAAAAGTTCCTCTTGCATAACAAAACACCGCTTTGCTAAAACATTTGTGAATAACATAGTCTTTCAGAGCCATTTTGAGGTCAGCTACCGGGTGCCTATTTATCCTGTTCCATTGAAGCTAAGCGTTGTAGGTTCTGTTCAGTCTGTGGATGGTAGTTGCTGCTAACATTACTGTTTCTTCCCTCTGGTCTAAATATCAAATACCAGTGCCCTCAGGGCAGTGAAGTAATGAAGTCCAACTCTATCCTTGATTTGGGGCCACCTTTCCCTGAATGGACCCTGTTCTACAGTGAGAGCTGTACAAATGTTGTCTCTGTGGTCTCAGAATATCCAGTGGTAATGATGTTAGGACTACGGGTGTTGGTTAACCCTGGTATCATGGCCAAATTTCCAGATCATACCAACATTGTGAATTATCACCACAATAAGTCACAGGTGCAGGTGAACAGCAGAAATCAAATATACATTGAAGTACTTGGTCCAATTCAATTTTATTTTCAACATTTAAGACAATACACATCTCATATATTGATAACAATACATTGTCATCAACATCATTATTCTACTGTAGTTGTAATATATTACTTATACTCCTTTCAAATATTTCAACATATTCACATACTGTAATTTATCAGGTACGACTTTTCTCATTAAAAATATTGAAGAGCTTCACTGGTTTTAGTGAACAGTAAAATAGCACTACTGTGGATAACTGGGAAGGAGGGTAGAGGTAAAGAAGTTGACACACTAGGAAAATGACCAGCTAAGTCGTCCAACTCGAACAGAGACCCAGCAAAAATCGAACCACTTGAAAAAAGGAACGTAACGTCTCACACGCACGCACGCGCACGCATGCACACTCCTTGACATAAAAATGATAAGGAACTCCGCAAAAGCTCTTCCCCTTGACCACTCTCACTAAAATGGGGCACTGGGTTTTGACTAATATTACATTATTGTTATCTACACATAGCTGGTAACACCATATATTAAACTAACATTACACAAACAAAGATTGCAGACCTCCAATGTGTTAAACTACCATGATCAGACTTTACAGTACTAACTGTATTCACAAAGTCTTGTCTGTGCTGCCTTGGACATCCCTGTACATCTCTCTTCAGATGTAAAACCCTATAGAATGGGCGATCGTAAATAATAAGAAGACAATATGAATAATTCAAATTGTCTCAACTCTGAGTAATCACACTCTGCACCTAACTGAAGGCTGAAATGTCCCTTAGGTCTGGATTTTTTCAACCTTCATTTGTATAAATATTTTATACCATTTTCTCAACTGAGCAGTACCACACAACATGCTAAATGACCCTGTCGGCTTGCAAAGGAAATCAATACATTTGTGAGACCCAAACTGAATTAACCTGAAATACCTCTTTACAAACAGTTACAGTCACAGCACTAGCCAAATGATTAACTCCCAACCAAGCCAGACCTTAGGGAATACCAAAATGAAGTTTGCAAAAAATAAAACACAAATGGCTTTCCAACACATTAGTAATGTCAATTCCATAATAAATATAGCACTCTATATTAAATAGTACTCTTGCCGTACAAAAAAAGCAATAAAAAACAACTATAAAATATACATACAAAACGTGAAGATATGAATGTGTTAAAAACGACCATCACTCACACCAATGACCAAAATGTTGCGAACATCATTGACAAATGTCAGTCACTTGTCTCATATACAGTTCCTAATCATTCAGACAACAGGAGACCTGTTCTTCAATTTGCCTCAACAGAGCTAGGGTGTTTCGCCATTAAACCTTTAGGAGTGGACAGGAAATGTAACCGTGTCAACATATGTTAGCCACATATGCTGAATTAAACACACATGACGGTACCACAGAAGCATTACAATAGTAGGCCTACTTCTGAAATGTCTCAAATACACTCTGTTCATGTCTTTCGAATGAGGTTAGTATCTGAAATCACTAAATAATATTTGGAATCTAGAAAGGCAATACTAACTTGTAATTGTATTCACTGCATGCTGTAGTATATTAACTGTCCTTTATCAATGCAATTTTTCAAAGTTTTTAACCAAATAATTGATCCTATATCTCAAAGTACGCATCTCCTTCTCACATTCAGGTACTGTATGTACTGTAACTGTGTCTGTACCTTGGTATTTCAAACCAAAAACACAAATAATTAACTTAAGAAGATGAAGATGCTAAGAAAAATATGTATTATAAGACAAGGCTTTCGTATTTGTTAAAGCTGTATTGATGTTAACAGCGACAGCAAGGTTAAATCAGAGCTTACCATCTACACGAATAACACTGGTCATCTGGCTGGTGTTCATTAGGGCATGTGACGGAAAGTGTTTTAAAAACATTTTGCAATGGAAAATTAGAACGTCACATTGGACAAATCCAGGTAGTCTCACCGTTTTACACCGTTTTTTGGCAGCCGGTTGAGTAATGAACATAACCCAGGTGCAATTGCATGGAGTGGGATCACTTAGATATACAGTGGCAACGATCACCCATGCCATTTCCAACCTTTCTCTAAATACAGCGCACTGTATGTCTCATAGCTCCATTGCGTCATACGACAGTCTTTGTGATCGCTGAATAGCAGTGGAATGTTTTGTAACTCTCGTCAACCGGATTATAGTAAAATCATGATTTCACACATACGCCGTTCATTCTGACAGAAATCATAGAGAAAAAAATAAAAAATCACCTATTTAGACCCTCGGTAGCTTTTGCAGACATTCACACGCAGTCACACGTGCGCACTCACGCCGGCACAAACGCACACAGGAGTGTGGGGCTGGGTCATTGGGGGATTGTCACTAGAGCTTGGTGAGGCTTAGGCGCAGGGGGTAACGGGGCTTGGGGGGGCGGCGCGTACAGTATGGGTGCTGGGCTAGGCTGCGGACCGGCCTAGGGCTCCTCGAAGAGCTGCAGGTCCAGCCTTACGACGATCTCTCCAGTGGGCACCTCGTGGAGGAGCAGCCTCTTAGTAATGGGGCCTTTGGAGCCCTGGTCCTTCTTAATGTCCGCCAGACGGATCTCGGTCCTGCCCAGGAAATCTACACATACATCGGAGAGAGGGACAACAAGCGTACGGGAGGATTCAGCAGCTTGTGGGGAACCGACCGCTGAAATACAACAGGTGGAATATCGCACGAGCGCACGCCCAATTGAAAGGAGTTTTTCAAAGAAAAAGGCCGCTTGTGTGTCCAGGTACTAGTGCACGTGTGTGTGTGTGTGTGTGTGTGTGTGCGCGCGCGCAGGGCCTCACCATCAGGAGAGAACTGGTCCCTCTCGAACACGGTCACACAGAGGACGTCCTGCTCCAGGTCTTTGATGAAGAACTGACAGTTGGAGTTCCACTTGGGGTTGAGCGTGTCCTGCAGGGTCTTGGTGATGTGGCACTGGGAGCCCATCGTCACCTCGCAGTACGGGTTGCTCTTACCTAAAGAGAGGTCCCACATTAGGACGGCGAAATCACGCAAACCTTTGAACAGGGGGGAGTCCCCCGTACTAATCCTTCGGTGTTCCTACACTGCACACCGAAAGGAGTCGTTAGGACGTCCCCGGAATGGGTGGTTGTGTGAAGGTCCCCCCGGACGTCCAGACTGTTCGCTGGGTAAACCCCAGAATGCAATATGCACCCTGTGTTTTGTTAATGCTATAATTCTACCTCTGCCCACGGCTCAACACATTAAAGGGTGTTGTACGTCCATCTCTGGTGTCAGAGCTGTGTTGAGATTCACAACGGGGCAGGACGTCCAGCCTAGACTTACCATGGGAGCGGCAGGGCTTCAGCTCAATGCCCTCCACGATGTTCACCATCAGTCGGCCGATGCCCGTGGCCCTCTGGGAGCGGACTGCAGAGAGACGGAAAACCAATGGTCAGTTACAGACAAACGCTTGTGTGTATTAACCAAATTAACCTCACCTTAAACCTAATTGCTGAAACATTGTTTCTATAATTGTTTTTTAGTTGCTTAGCAGTGGATGTTTTGTTTTATGTTATATACAAATAAAAAACTGGTCATTCATACTATTCAGAAACATTTGGACAGCCAAAAAAACAATATCAGTCTTTTGTAATAGTTGTTTATTAGGCCCCGAATGTTTGCAGGTGGTACAGCTTCACATTTGTCTAGGGAAAATGCCTCCAGGCCATGCAAAGTCATTGGTCGTCTTGCATGAACCGCACATTTGAGTGGCTCAATGATATTTAGGTCAGGAGCCTGATTGCCACTCCAGAACCTTCCCTTTTATCTGTTGTAACCACTGGAGGGTCAACTTGGCCTTGTGCTTAGGGTCATTGTTGTGCTGAAAAGACCAAGAGCGGCCCATGCACAGCTGTTGTGCAGAAGAATGCAAATTGCCAGTATTATCTGATAACATGCTCCATTTTTCTTGCCATTAATTTTCACAAGATTCCCCATGCCTTTAGAGCTCACACACCCCCCATAACATCAGTGAGCCCCCACCATCCTTCACAGTGGGGGTGGTATTCTGTTCAATATAGGCCTCATTGACACCTCTAGAAACATAGCGCTTATGGTTGTGACCATAAAGATCTATTTTGGTCTCGTCAACCCAAATTACAGTGTGCCAGTAGCTGTGAGGCGTGTCAAGGTTTTGTCTGGCATATTGTAACCAGGCTTTTTTGTGGCATTGGTGCAGTAAAGGATTCTTTCTGGCAAATCGACCATGCAGCTCAAATTAGTTCAAGTAGTTCAAGCTTTTGGTTTCAAGTCCAGTTTGAGTATATAAGGAAGTGAAACGCTGTTAATTTTCGAGAGTGGGTGAAAGTTGTTTAATAACGGAATAGAGATATTGTCACTGAAAATATTTTTGTAATGGACCCATCTAGAAAAGTGTGTTCCTCAATAAAAATTCACAAGGTATTTCCATGTTACAATAACACTGTTCTTACCTCACTGTCCAGTTACAAAAGCTCAGTTACTAGTTCAAAACACATGCAAAAGCACACACACGTGTCGTCTCTCTGTTTCTTTACTCAATGTTTCAACGTGAACGTTTACAATCAGTATTCACCTTTTATGTAAATAAAATGTTTAGGAAAAAATAAGAATACACAAATTAAGTGTGAAAAGGCTTTTGTAAGAAAAAACCTTTAAAGCTTTTTCCAACCAGCAGGTGTCCTCAGTGAGCACTGTCCTAATGAGGCATGGAGAAATTAGCCTTTTAGAAGAAGCAATGTGCTGGAAAGCCTCAGATTCAACAAGGTCTCGTTTGGCCACAAGCATCCACGTGAGAGCTAACAAACTCATTGACTCTTTATATACAGACACTACTTACAATTTAAAAAGCCACAGGTGTGGGAAATTCACCTTTAATTGCCATTTTCACCTGTGTGTCACCTAGTGTGACTCCAACAGGGCTAAACATTCAAGGGTATATAAACTTTTGATCAGGGCCATTTGGGTGATTTCTGTTATTATTATTATTAAAAAAGCCAAATAACTATGTAATAATAAATGGCTTCATATGATCACTACCATTAAATAAAAGTTTTGCATGATCAGTCATATTTTCAACTGTATGTATTGGGGATGTATAAGTCACAGCCAAGTAGTCACTATTCCTTAGGTATCCAAAAAACTGTTAACTGCACCATTAAAAAACTAGCTTAATATCAATATTTTAACACTGGTTAAAGAGTGTGACTTTAAGAAATAATAAGTTCATACATTGTACTTCTAAAATGCAAAAGTTAAACTTAACACTCAAAACTTAAACTTAATTATAGTGATAATCACTGTGATCCTGTTCAAGGAGAGTAGGACTGTTGTCGTCCCAGACGCAGAAGGGGGAGAGAGAGGGGAGAATGGAGAGACAGGATGTCCTACCCAGGTACGCCTTCTCCCTCTTCTTCTTCTCTGTCTCGATGAAGAGCTCAGAAGCAGCCTTGATCTTCTGCACCCAGGCCGTTCTGCGTACGGGAAGACAACGAGGTCAAAGGAGCGTTCCTCCTTGGGATCAAGCCCAGGCTGTGTCTTTGTAAGTACCTCTCGTTGATGCTCTCGGCTCGTATCGTGTAGACCCTGTCGATGTGGGAGATGTGGAAAATGGGCTCGTCCCCCGAGGGGTCCGTTGGCAACTTCACCAGGACCTCGTTCAGGAAGATGGGCTGTGTTGGGGTCAAAGGTCAAAGGTTGAAACCCCTGAGCTTTGCATTGATGCAGGCACTGGCTACAGGTCGTTTTTAATATAAATTATTGTTAGGCTTAGTTTTGGACACGACAACAGCCTTACTTCTGGGGAAGTGGTTGGCATGTCCAAAGCTGCACTAATTCTCCTCTTTCCTTTCAAACTGTTTCATGTAACTGACCAACCAAACTGGCCCCAGGGTCCTGATCTAAAGAGGTGCATTGAATAGGTTACAGGCTGTCTTTCAGATATGACTTCAAAAGAGCAATTTGTATCAGACAAACTTAGAAATATGCCATTTATATTATGAAGGATAGTGGGGAAAGACGTTGCGTGAATTTAGTACCGGTGATTTGTTTTCGGTGTATTCACACTCATCGATAAAGCGTCTTAATGGTTTGCTATTGTTTATTTTGTTGTGGTTGTTGGGTTGCGTTGGGAGTCAAAGATATTGGAAAATGGGACAAAGCTATGTAGAGCCCTGACATGAGTATTAGCAATGCTTTCAAGCGATGCAAGAATACACAGACTGATATGGACTCAATCAGCTGGATGTATTTCTCCTCAAAAGGTAAGCAATGCATAAGTATCAAGCTGGCTACCTAGCTTGTTAGCTGCATGTTTGTCCAGTACCACTAGCCTAGGAAAGGGATCCACACATTGTTTTTACAAGGAGCACAAATTAATAAGAGCACAATTCAAACAATTGAGGTACAGTTTTAATTGTCTTTAGTGTAGACAATTAACCACAAAAATTATGGACAATAACAGAGGGCTGAAAACATACTATAAATAACTACTTATTTGCGGAGGTCTCAAACCTTTTCGGGGAAAAAATGAAATGTGATCCACCCTTTTTGCTGTACCGCGTAATCAGAGCCGGCCAAGAAGAGCAAATTTATCTTAATGACTGACCGAGTTAAATAGCGCAGTGTTTAGAGAAGCGGACCTGCAAGATATAGACCCCGCGATCTAATCTCCTCAAAACAAAGAATGCATTTTGATTTGTTACGGATAAACAAAAGCTTTACTGGCTATAACCTTCAGGATTCTACATGATAGTCAGCCTAAAATAATGGTAAGCTAAAATAATGGTCATGTTGTGAATGTTTCTGGTAGATATTCAAGGTACGCGTCTGTGCATACCTTTTGGGTCAGGATAGACACAAACTTAGCTAGCTATTACATTCAGTAGCTATTTTATTGTAAGCCTAATACTGAACTATGCTTTTCTGGTTCTTTTTCTGGTTTGCTTTCAATTAAGTACATTTCTTATTGTATAAGAAAGTACTACACAATTTCTTTTGTCAATTAAACATGATATACAAACTACTCTAAAATAGGTCCTATGAATTCTGTTGTAAATTTTCCAGTTTCCTCAGTTTTATTTTTCCTGGCTTAGGTATCTTCAGGTGAAAACTGCATTTACTTCAGAACTGTTTCTTAAGTTAAATTCTATGACATCACTGCAGCTGGGACAGCATCAACGAAGCATGTGCAACAAGAGCAGATACACATTTTATTTCTACAGCAGGCAATTAGTTTCATTAATGCAGAGTAGTATATAGTTTGGAGGTTGAAATCAGCCCTTGCACATATTATATTTTACATATTCCCTCACCGAAATGTATAGGTGTGTATCAGAATAATATAGTTGCAATGTAGAGCCTGGCAAGGACTTTGCTGAGTTCTAGTTGTAGTGCACCACAGACAGAATAGGCTATGAAAAATGAGAAGTTGAACCACAATTTGTATAAAGTTGGAGAGAATGTTAAGCTAGCTAACTGCAATCCAGTTAGCTCCTGAGGCTAAAAATAAAAAGCTAATCCGGGACACTTTTATATAAATTATATACGACAGGCAGGATAGGATAGAAGACATAGAATTCCAAACCAAACATTGTAGCTAGCATGTTGTGATATAGTCAGCTGCTAAGGCTATCTATAGTTGTAAATACACAGATTATGCTATTCCCCTCAAAGAAGCAAGAGGGTGGAACAGACTAATTTCTCTGTTAAAATAGTGTCCTGACTCTCTGTCATCACTAAAAATCCCACAGCACTTACATTAAGAGAAAGGGTCTTAACCCCAATGTCTTGGCAAAATGTCCTAACTGGCCCGCATACCGCCACTTAATCATCCCCGGCTTCCAATTGGCTCATTCATTCCCTCTCCTCTCCCTTTTATCTAAAAGTACTGCAAGTGCAACAAAATACTTTGTCTGCCAAAATTACTATGTAAATTATTTAAATAAAATGGGAGGCAGACTGTGTAGGTTGGTTGGTCAGCGGAGAGGACTCACCGTTTTATACATGCGATACTGCAGATGGGACTTGGCACTGAACACCTTGTCGCAGCCCGAGAAGCCCAGTGGCTTGATGATCTGAGTCAGGAGGAGGAAGTCATTGAAAAGGAAGCCATAGAGCTCCTTGTTGCTCTTCGCCTTGTAGAGCTTGCCGCTGTGGAGGAACTTGCGTGGACCCAGGCAGTTAGTCACCGAGTTGAACACGAGTTGCTAAAAGGCGCAAAAGAAAAAGGACAGGGGGAGTAAATCTGTATTTGCATTTCACTTAACTTTTATTGAAGCACAGAAGTTGGCTGGGAATCTGGTCATTGGTTTAAAACGACAACCAAACATTGTTGGACTTAGCGTGTGTTACCTCGGACAGCCCCTCACACTGGACGTGGGTCTGGATCCACTCGAGCCGGTCAGAGTTCTCCTTCTCCCTGACGCCCTCGTTCACCTGGGAACATAGCTCCTCAGCTTTCTCCAGAGCTTGCTTCAAATGGCTGTGGTCCGGATGGGCCTCCGGAGTGTTCTCCAGTATCTGAGCAAGAAACAAAACAGAGAGTTCAATGGCTCGTGCGCTTGGCCACCAGCTCAATTACGCGTTAAGACTTAGTCATTGGATGCATTTTACGCTGTATGTAGAAGACCGTGCACGGATCTGTGTGCACGCTAGCTTTTGGGTTTGCAGTTCAGTCATTTGCTCTTATTGTGTTTTGTATTGTGTAAACGTACATTTTTGATGATGAGAGGGTAGCGTGTCACCCTTTGCATGGGTTTGAGGAGGAAACTGGACAGGGGCATTCCCTTGCAGCGTGGATCCATGGCCAGTCTCTGTAGAGAAACGGAACCCGTGACCACAGAACATAACCATTAATATCCATGGGCCTCTTTCAGGCTTACAATATCTTAGCATCAATTGTAAATATCACTTAGTAGTGAATCGTGACGCTGTAATCTCCCAGTCTAGAAACCAAGAACAGCTGCTGTTGAGCATAGCTGAAGCGCGCCGAACAAAGGAAGTGCACTCTATTGGGACCATGCCCGTCTAGGGTGTCTCCACATTACCTTGACGAAGTCTTTGAACTCCGGCACCTCGTCGGTCTTCTGCTGGATGAGCGTGGCCCCGTTGAGTTGGCAGCTGCAGAAGCGGATGTAGGGCTGCATGTGGGGCAGCTGGGCCGTCAGGATGTCCCCGATCATCTTCACTGGCATCCGCTCGCCCGACATCTTCTTCCTCACCCTCAGGGCCCTGGTGAACGGGGAACAGAACAGATGAGTTTGGTAGTTCCATAGGTGATTTGCATAACTTATTTTCCCTGCCATCTATGCATCCAGAAGCAATTACTCATGATGACCAATGAGGAATCAGCTGCAATGCACAATGTACTGCAGGTAATTGATCTACAGTCATGGCAACAAAACCAAGTGGCTAGAGGGCTTACTTGAGCAGCTTGATGTTGCACATGATCAGCTCCTTCCAGTTGACGAAGATCATGGCCACCTCTTTCTCAGTCAGCAGCTCAGACTCCAACAGAGGCTTCTGAAAGACCTGGCGAGGGCGACACTGACAGCGTTAACGTGGACCACTCCAGGCGTTGCTGTACGGACCTTTCAACCACGTCCTGGTGTGAACATCAAGGCCTAGTGGTTCCCCCCCTCGCCTCTTACAGGGGAACCAACTATGTGCGTGCTGTGGTTACCTCAGTGACGAGCTGCAGGTCGTTGACGTAGTTCTCCTCAGTGACGATGAGTTCGTGCGTGTAGCCCTGTCGCTTCCTTTCCACCGGGGTCAGCATGTCCAGCAGATGGAGGTCAGCGCACCCTGTGGGGCAGGACAACAGCCAGGGTCAGCCCCCTTTGGTGATTCAAACGCCAACAGCCACACTGGCCCATCCCTCAAAGCCATTAGGAGTACCTAATACCCGTGGTTGGACCCAGGGACTGTCGGTATTGAGAGGGTTATAAAAACTGATTAGTGAGCCTATGAAATTCAGGCAACACTTCCCTGTAAAAATATACCCATAAGTAAATATAGGTTTCCCTTAAAATCAGCCATATTTCCGAGATTAACAAAAGTCATCATGTAAATGATTCTTAACACTCTAGGCACAACCTTTTTTACTTTACCACACAAAAAGAAAGGTCTGGCGAGCATGAAAATAGCTTTTTGTTATGTACTGGGTGGTCAGTCTCAAGCAACCTAAACGTATGTTTTAACAGTAAAGGAAACACACAAGTCTGTTGCCATTACGCTTTTTAATTATTATACACGTCATTTTCTATATTAAAGACGGCATGACACTTTTATTAAAGCTATTAATTGTTTGTATACATTTTTCAATTTATACATTCATTTGAGAAAAATGCTTCAGCAACCAAGTGCAACGATTACATTTTGGATTTGTTGTTGATTCGAAACAGACCATAAGCAAGTCAGTTTAAAGTCATATAGAGTATTGTACATACTGTAAGGGTAACTTGAATCATTTTTGTGCTTCTCGAACACAACTAAGTCATGGTGTACAAACCTCTTTGAAACCATTGGGTCTCAAAGACCCATTGGAAGGACCAACAAACCAATCATTGAGCAGCAAAACGCCAATACTGTCACATACGGTGGAACCACTTGGAACCAAACACATATATATACATACATATATATACACATATGCATATATATACATATATATACATATACATATATACATATACATATACATATACATATACACATATACATATACATATACATATACATATACATATACATATACATATACATATACATATATATAAAAAGGCTGCATACAGGAACTCCATCTTATGTTTTAGAATAACAAGAAAATTACAATACTGTTGTGTGACAAATACAAACAAGTACAACTCAAATAATGATATGGTACCAGCACAATACAACCGTGTGTGTGTGTGTGTGTGTACTGCTTTAAATGGATGACGCCATGCAATTTCTTCAGTTTGAAAATAATACTAGTTCAAGGCCATCGCTGTACAGCCTTAGAACTTGGTATTTCACTCGGTTAAATTGACTACATAAAATACCAGTCTTAGTTTTAATATGTAAACATTGTTAAAAGGTATTATCATCATGTTTAGTAAATTCATATTCAGTTCAATCACATTTGTTCTTGTGAATGGGATTTTCTTGGCAAAATGACTGAATAAAAGGAAAAACTAAATAGACATGTCGTTGCTTATGTGTTTTAAAAGGTTAGTGCAACATTATGCCAACATCAGATAAACACATGAAAAACATTTGGATATCTCAGCCCACAGTCGGAAGGAAGTTGAATGTTGTTTTTGAAGCCTTTGCCACCTAAAGTTAGATATTATTGAAAGTCTACAAGAACAGCAAGCATGCTCAAGAAAAGCTCCTGAAACAATCGTCAACTTCTTTCAACCTGCACACAAAGACACCCAAATTAGTTTGCCAAAATGTTGCAATGTACCTTTAATTCTGGCAACTGCATGAACTGTTAAAAGTCATGTCAGGAGAGGAGGAAAACAATTTCAATAGTACATAACCACATATATTTAAAACACTATGCATTATAATTGCATTCATATTTATAAAAATAGACTGTCATCGTATAGTGACCGGGGATATAGCGCTGTCCGACTCATGTAGCAGTTACACGTCAGACTTCAATTGATATACATCAAGGAGAAAACAGGTAAACAAACTCAGGAATACAACAAAGAGCCACTCCTACGCTGAGAAATACAGTTTCAGGAGACAAGAATTAACTCGTTTGAGAATGATGAAATCCTTACTTTGCCCGTGCTATTCTTTCACGCTTACAAGCCTGTGCATGTGGTTTTACGACAGTACCTCACCCTCACCACTTCCGTGGCGGCTGTGCGCTATTTGGTTTGCGTCGATCAAACCCAATTTGACAATATGCTACAGCAAAGTCGACGCGCGAGCACCTTGAAACCGTAAGATTCGTACATAGAATGTTTGGTGTGAATATAAGAACACAGGTGGGTGTGTCCACTGTGTAAGCTTGCTTTGGAGCAGGTGCGATCTGGGTGTACGCTACAGTATGTTTAATAATCACACCCTCCAGCCAACGTAGTGACCCCGTGGGCTTTGGTGACCTTTGACAACCTAGACTTTTCCAGGGGACTGCTTGCTCATGATGAACCAACCCTGGGGCCCGGTCTGACGACCATCCAGTTTGTCAATCCCCCATCCCACTCTGGTTTGTGCAGATCTGTAAGGTGTAAGCAATATGATTACACCTATCCTCTTTCCTTCCAATCTGCAACTACAAAGGGATATGGACAAAAGGGAACAAGATTGGCTTTTGGGCCCAGGTCACTTGTTTTCCTCGGGGGCCCCCTCTGATGCTGTGTCATGAATAGTGGGTCTTTCTGTGGAGCTGTGGGTCGAACGGGGGGAGAGTTGGGAGGGGTTAGTAAGGGAGGACAGGGAGGAACATCAAATGGCGTCCATTTGACTGATGAGCCAAAGAAAATCTATTCAACCAATCGATGCTTGATGTGTTAAAAAAGGGCAGGATGACTAAAAATATGAGTTCACAGAAAGCCACAAAAGGACCCACTATCCAGTCTCCCATTCCTTGATCATTTCAAGTATTTTTCTTTTCTTTCTTTTCAATTCCCCCCCCCAAAATAATCAAAAATTAAAAACATCTTTCCATTTTTAAGTAAATAGTTTATAAAGAAGAAAACGGTGCAGGATGAAAGAAGTTGCTTGGCAATTTTGGCGAGTGCGTCTAAGAGTTCAAATATAAGGAGGTAATGGCCTGCTCTCGGCAGCTTGACTCTTCTAGCCCACAAGGCCAGGTGGCAATCATGTGGCAGTCACATGATCAGGGTGGCTGCATCTCCCATCATCCCGCGGGCAGTGTTTAGGGGATAGTGGGTCTCTTTGAGGACTTTCAAGGCTGAGTGGGAAATGGGCAACATATGATTCCTAGAAAGAGGAGGAGAACACAGCACATAAGCAAAAAACGAAAAACCAAAAACGGAAACAAAGCAACAAGACAACACCAACGGAGGGGGGGACACAAAAAAGGAAAAAAGATAAACACGTGCAAGTACACGAGCGAGGAGGACTAGATGGATGTCGGTGGCGGACGATGTTCACGGGACAGCATGCGGGCGGCACGACAGATGGACGTGGAGACTGACCATGCGCTACATGTAGGATGAGGCGTCGCAGGACAACGACAGATTAGTGTGGAGGGAGGAGGGACGGTACACACATCTATTAGTGTAGAGGGAGGAGGGACTGTACACACATCTATTGAACTGAGGATGAGGCATGATTTGAAAGGTCTTCAAAGAGGGGCCCCAAAGGTATCAGTATGGTCAGTTGCCTATAGAATACACCCGGGTCAAACACTGTGGCATTTGATTTGATTCCAGAGGCTTCCAGGGGTTTTAGTTGAAATGAATTAGGCATTCGAAGAAAGTGAGAGAATACAAGAAAATCACGTCTATACAAAGCAGGAGTCCCCATGGGAGAGGGTCTGTGGGTGCGTGCGTCTGTGTGCGTCTGTGTGTGTGTTGTGTGTGCATGCGTCTGTCTGGAAGAGATACAAAGGAATGGATTCACAGTACTGACTCTGACCTGCTTTGCTGTGTGTTTTTGTGTTTCTGTGTGTGTGTGTGTGTGTGTGTGTGTTTGTGTGTCTATTGACTGTTGTGCGTTTATTAGAGAATATTTTTGTGTTTAAAAGACAGAAAAGGGTGCACATGTTCCTAAACCGCTTGATATAGGTCTGTGAGAGGGAGACGTGTGTGTGTGTGTGTGTGTGTGTGTGTGTGTGTGCATGCATGCGTGTGTGTTTGTTTGTATGGACAAAATCGTAACAGAGACCATAGCAGCAGTGTGTTGTACTCACATTGTTGGCTCGGGTCGGTGTCTGTGGTCAGCTTGACATAATTGGAGGGGAAGAGGCCCACAGAACCGTTCAGCTCGCCTTTCCACCAGTCAGGGTCGTCCCGGCTCAACACGTTGATGATCTGGCCCTTGCCAAACGGCAGCTCGTCGTCATTCTGTGCCATATAGTCGTACATGCCAATCACCTGACACACTGCTGGAGACCAAAAAGACATGAAGGGCCAGTCAGAAGAATAACAGGGAGAGTCAGCCACTGACTGGAATGGGTTCGATGTCAAACAAGGCTCAAAAACGTCTGAAATGATTGGATGGGTATTGTACAAGCTATAACGCAGGCAATGGTCCATAGTAGCTCTACCATACTCCTTGGTAAGATCTATCAGAGCAACCAGAGTTACTATATTTGACCTACCCAGTCCCATAAACTTAAAACGTGCAACTGAGAGGATAGTGGTTGTCTCAGGAAAGGGCCACACTATGATTCAATTACTGCAGTGTTATTTTACAAAAATAAAGAATATTACAGCAACAAGGAAGATTGTCATAATAAGGAATGGTCATCATAAAATTTGAACTTGTTATTTGAAATTAATTGATGACTACAAAAAAGTATGGTTATTGTTTTGACAGCATTACACATAATTTTAATTATTATTTGTTATCATAATAACACATCAAAGTTATGGTAAAAAAGGAAATTGTCATTATTAAGAATGTTATTTTACAGTGCAGTCCATAATTATCATACATTTATTTGTACTGTCTCTGTACTCCAGCTCCTGGGATTTAAAAGAAACAATGAATAAGAAATAACTGCAGATTTTCAGAATTAATTTGAGGGTATTTATATTCATAAACCATTTAGGAATTAGTCCTTTATATGCATAGATGGTCCACCAATTATAGGAGACAAACATAACCTTGTTTTGTATTTGGTTGCGATTCTTTTGCATTCCATTACTGCCTGGAGTCTGTGACCCATAGACAACACCAGATGGTGGTTATCTTCTCTGGTGATGCTCTGCCAGGCTTGAAAAGCAGCCATCTTCATTTCCTGTTTGTTTCAGGGCATTTCTGCCTCCAGTCTTGTTTTCAGCTTGTAAAAAGCATACTCAGTGGGATTCAGATCAGGCGACTGACTTGGCCAGTCAAAAACATTCCACTTCGTGGCCCTAAAAAGTTCTTGGTTTAGCGGAGAGTTTGGGGACACTGTGCTGCTGCAAGTTGAAGAGGTGACCAATGGGTTTTTAGGAATTTGGACATATCTGAGAAGACAAGGACCTCCAAAGCACTTTAGAATGTGTCCTACTGCCCTCAACTTTAATGAAGATGAGTGAGCCAGTAGCAGTGGCTCAAGACTTAACACCCCCTTCACTTTTTTTTCACAAATACCTTGGTGAGCAAGTTCAGCTCCACACTTTCCTCTTGCCATCACTCAGGTACATGATAATATCCAGAATACCATTTGCCTGAAAATGTTTAAGCCATCGGGTTTGAGACTAACTGGTGTTTTATAGTTTGGCCAGTGAAGTCTTCTGCAAATAGTAGTGGCTGGCACATCCACGCCTACCCCCTGAAAACTGTTTCCGATTTGTCTGACAGTTGTGTGTTGTTCTGTTCATCATTATGGTAAGCATTCTTTGGACATCTTATGTAGAAGGCTTCCTTGGTCAACCACGTCTTATGCAATTGTTGAGTTAACCGGTGCCGTTTTTCTTCTTCGTATACAAGTGACTAAACATTAACAGCTCAGATGCGCATGCACTAATAATGCAAACAAACACAGCTGCCTAATAAGAGACAACTGTTAAGCCAACTGGCTAAATACAAACTGGGGGGCAGAATACATACATCTTGCTGGAGGGGACTAGGTGCAAAATGTGCAGCCATTTCTAAATGGCTTATTCGTTGTGTATGAAAACACTTTTGAAGCTAACGGTTTGTGCTATAACTCCATCGTCACTGTATCATTTCAAATCCAAAGTGCTGAAGAACAGAGTCAGAACAACAAAATTTGTATCACTTTCCCAATAATTACAGGCTGCACTGTAAGTTGCATTATCACAGAATGGCTACATAAGCAATGTTAGTACCCGTCATATGTTGAGTCAAGGAGGGGCCCCAAGGCCCAGCGGGGCCTCCGTCAGGTCCCTGCTCCTGGCCCCTACCTGCACTGGGCGTAGGCAGCTTGGGTGGCGTGGGCTCTGTGGGCGTGGTCTTACTGGTGCTGGGACTCAGGAGCTTCACGTAGTTGGCAGGAAACCAGCCAATCTGACGCTTT
Organism: Esox niger; assembly: GCA_016801105.1. Taxonomy (NCBI): domain Eukaryota; kingdom Metazoa; phylum Chordata; class Actinopteri; order Esociformes; family Esocidae; genus Esox; species Esox niger. Next base: position 98,303 of record JACXGJ010000248.1, on the reverse strand, counting down.
TTCCCCCGGGCCTGGACCAATGAGAAGATTATCAGGCATTAGGACCACAAAGGAACAGCAAGGTCATTTTAATAAGGATCAATGACAAAATTGCAGAAGCATTGGCAACACTAGTGGAAGGACGTGTTCAACTCAATTCCTCTGCACTTTAAATTGAAGACTGTGGAAAGAGTTGGCGGAAAGAGGTGCAGGGCAACCTATGAAGACACACTGGAGCCTCGACGACATAGGTCGATGAGGGCTCAAGACAATACGTTAACCTAAAACCAGTGAACCTTTTGGCTACTTTACAGAGAGCTCATTTTAGCTTGGCTTCATGGCATGTGTTTCGATGTGGGACACCTTAAACATGAGTAAGCAACGCATTAACGCTAGTACCACCAAACCATTTCCATCCCCTTTCCCTCAATGCCCATTTCGCCTGGCATCCACATATTACAGGTTTTTGAAGCACATCTGGATTTCTGGATGAATTCTTATACAATAAATAAGTGATATTTCAAGTTCTTTTGAATGATAAAGATAAATAGCTAAACACGTAAAACGGCATTGAATCAAAAAACACTGAAATTTGGTTTTCTGTACTAATCAACTGAATAATCAGTTATCAAAATTCACAGCCTTAATTGTCATATTGTAAGAATATTATGACGGTCATTATTAACATTATTTGACAAAACACAGTACCAGTGAAATTATTCGGTGAATGGGTGTGTCCAAACCTTTGACTGGCACTGTACATGAGCTCATTTATCAGCACATATGAACACAGCTCAGCATTTCAACACAACATCTCCTAGGAAACAGATGAGGAGAAGTGTTGAGGGACACGGCGGTCTGACCTGAAGTTCTCCTTCCCACCAGCCCCCCGGGTTCTTCTTCCGGATGAGGATGAGCTGGCCGGGCGCTAAGGTGAGCTGCTCAGCCCCCGTGGCTGTGTATGGGGCAATGACCTGGGCTATCTCTGGCTTCTTCCCCAGACTTCCTGTCTTCCCCGCGGGTCCCAGTCCCTGGAGGGGACGGATAGCTGTTATTACTGGAAGGGCAGGTGTTCCCGGTAAAATGTAACAAGACACACCAAATGTTTTAAAATGTTTCCCTACTACTGTACTCCATTAGTGCCACATTCACAGCGAACGCTTGCTTACAATAGGAAAGATTTTGGATTATAGTGGAAGATTGTCTTCGATTTTTTTTACCTCAGAGTCCTTGGGTTTGACGTAGTTAGACGGGAATACCCCCGTCTTGCCTGAGACCACGCCCGTCCACCAGTCGCCCTCTTTCTTGGTGACAACGATGACGTCGCCCTGCTGGAAGGTCAGGTCGCCCTGCTCGTTGCTCTCATATGTGTACATGGCTATGTATTCTGGGTAACACAAACCGATATTTGTCAACTCTGACCTGGTTTGATCTAAAAGGGTAGAGTTCATGGGAAATGCTGTGTTCCATGGTGAGCTGTAGGTGCCCTGTACTACACTGTACATATTCAACAAGTTATTTTGCAGTCCTCAAATGCATGCAGTCTAGGTGTAGGAGTACATAGGTATTAAGTTGGTTGGTTATTCGGTGCTATGCACGCCATAGTACCTTCTCCTGGGTCCATGGGCTTAGTGGGAGACGGGGTGGGCCTCTTCATGCTGGGGGGGCTGTCAGACGAGCCAGACTCAATGCTGCAATAGAGTGGCAGCCCACAGTCAGACAGGCACATGCAACTGACCATTTTTAGAATGAAGCCTTTTGCATTCATCTGTAGGTAGAATCACTTAGAAAGTGAGTGGTTTTGATAACATGGGGACATAAAGCACTTGACATAGCCTGCAAATGATGCACTATGTTTTGGCAAAACAGCACCAATTTTACAAGTGCTTCTTAAACTAGCTGGAACTGGCTTGTTAGATCCGGGTGGGCCAGAACCTTCAGGTTGGTAAACCCTCAGAAAGAGTATTTGGCAACCATGCTTTGCAGGTTGTCTTGGCATAATAGCTTAATAACCACAAGGGTTTCTTTGGTTGGAGAATTCTGTGAATTAGCAATTATCCGCAACCAGTTACAATTACCATATATAGGAAATCATTGATGAATGGATTTAGGGGAGTAAGAATTTCATCCCTGTTCTCCTCACCTCATGGACTTGCGTACTGGACCAGAGATGAGCTTAACGTAGGACTTGGGGAACCAGCCCCGCTGGCCCTGCACCTCACCGAACCACCACATGTCCTGCTGTTCTAGGACCGTGATCACGTCGCTCTTGTTGAAGTTCAGGTGGTTGTCCTTCTTGGCCCGCCACGGGTACAGAGCTTGAGCCTGCAAACCCTCCACTTTCTCACCCTGCAGAAAAGAGATACATGGGAAGGGAAATGCTTGAGACAGGGATGGACAGACAAGCCGAGTAAAGGTGCAACATATTGTTTTACTGTGACACAAAAGGTAGCTAAATTGGATGACCATTCCAAAAAACACACTGTCAGTATTTTTACCAATTCTGTGTAGCCTTGACTGGGTAACCTGTCCAAGGACCCTTGCAGACAAAGTGGGTTCTACTGTTTAATTTTCCTATATTTGCCTATATCCATATCGCCCACAATCCTAACAAATCTGCAATTCCCGGCAATGAGAAGCATCCCCATAACACGATCCAGCCACTACCTGGGGCAGTGTTTCAAGGGAGATGAGCAGTGTTGGGTTAGCAAACTACTCAAATCTACTAAATGTACCTGGAAATTAAATCTAATGTACCTGTCCCAGGACGGGCGATGGAGAGGAGCCTGTCAGGGTGGCGGGGGTGAATGCAGAACGCTGGCGCAGTTGGCCCCCAGGTCCGGCGCTCGGCACAGAGAGAGACGGTTGTGTGGGCCATGCGTCCCAGCCCTCTCCGGTCTCAGTCTTATCTACAGAGCTGGTGGACGGCCATCTGATCAGAAGATCAAACTCCAATTATTCGTCCATTAATAACTAAGTCACTGAAGAACACTTTCACTACATTGAAGGTTCAGTTAAAAGAAGTCTAAAGCTGTCACTCACGTGGTGCTGAAGTCTGCCCAGTTACTGGATGCTGAGGATGAAGAGGCGGGGCCAGGGCCAGGGGCGGGTGGAGCAGTCGGCGGGGGAGGTGTGGCCATTGGCTGGTTTGGAGGCGTGGGCGTGATGGAGGCAGTGGTGGGTGTGAGACGTGAGGCCAGTTTGGACGCTGCACTGGTTACGGCGGCACTGGCCCGCAGACTCACAGGGACATCGGACTCTGGGATCTTCTCGGCGTAGTTGGCGGGGAACCAGCCCGTCTTCCCCTTCAGCTCGCCACCCAGCCATCCCGGTTCGCCAGTCTGAGATTCGTCCACCTGAGGGTTCAAGGTCAGAAGTTAGCCCAACATTATTGCTCTATCAAGACACCAAGGACCAGACCAATACTATGACAAGAAGGAATGGAACAGACATTCCCCAACTCAGTCAATGTACTGTGATGAGTGGGACTGGGTTACCACAATAGGTACCTTCGTGTACTTCTATTTCTGTGCCGAGAACAACCCACAACCCAAGCCCTCAGGGACTGACTCATACACTGGGACTTTTGCGTTAACCAGCTACAATAGCTTTGTTCTTCCTTGCTGATAAGGAACTGAACAAAAAAGATATCAAACTGACCCCAACTAAGAGATGAGCCCGGTCAAATCCTTTGGGATGAAGGGCCTTTCTCACCAACGGAACATTAGGCTTACATTTTGTTAGGAGGAAAAGAGGTTCCTGTAACTCCTGTGGACTGGTGTGGTCCAGCCAAGGGTCGGCTATTCCTTTATTGAAAACATACAACAAAGCGAATGGACCAATTTTGGGATGGATGTTGGTGATACACAATAGAATATCACCGCACACCTTCCAAGCATGCAGGGGGTCGTGGAGAGAAGCCGAGAGTGAGAAGTGCATTGGATGGTTGCGATAAGAAAATGATGGGTGAAATGGGATTAAAAAGTCTGAATCTCTGCAGCTAACAAGCTGCTTCATTCAGTATATGACATTAAGGCACTCTTGTAATGACTCGTTATCATTCGTCCTTCAAGATCAAGGGTGTATCCTCTTAATATACTGACAGACAACCACATACATGCAAACGCCTATTTAGGGGCCTGATTCCTACAGACATCTCAGCAGGCAGACATCGCTTCGTTTCATAGGTTTGGCTTCTGTGCCCATTGAAATCCCTCACATGTTCTCATATACACTAGGTCTTTAAGTTTCATGGCAGCTCCATCTCATTTTCTCCACAAACTCACTAGAATTAATTTAGAGTAGAGTCTGAATATTCTGGGTTTTTAAAAAGTATGCCATCCAAATACACACCATCATTTCCCTGAACCTGTTGGTTGATTTGAAAAATGCTCTAATTCTGAATAAAGGTACCATCATTGAATAATGATGAAAAACAACTTATTAAACTTTAATAGGAAGCCGGCCAGCAATTAAGTGATAAATGTTGTTGCCCGCAATGGATTCGAACCCAGGTAAGTTTTCCTCCACCACAAACAGCATCTATGAACTGTATGGCTTTTGCCACGGGCTGTTTTAACAGCTTACTAGCCAGTAATATACTAGTATCTTACTGCTTGAACTTAACACAGCCAAAGCTATTTCATGGCACAAACTTCATGAATGATATTGATACAACAATCAATATAGGTGAAAATAACATACATTTTCGTCAAGTGAAAAGACGAGAGAATTGTGGAAACCCCTCCTCTTTTACTGCCCAATGTTTTTTATCTAGCATGCACAGATGCATACTTCCAATATCCACCAGAAATAGTCACAATATTAACAGGTTTGTTTCAGGCTTACTATGACGTAGCTACTGATGGTTGTGGCCAGCGAGGTTTTTGTCTATCCTCACCCAAAAAGCACGCATGGACGCATATTTTGAAAATCAACCAAAGAAAGTCGCAACATAACCGTGAACAGTTATATTTTAGGCTTACTATAAGGCAGCTACTGCAGGTTGCAGCCAAGTTTTTCTCTATCCGGAACAAATCCTAATTATTAATTTGCTTAGACTGTGACGAGATTCCAACGTGGGACCTATTGGTTGCAAGTCTGCGTCTCGAACCACTATGCTATTTAAAAAGGCATAGTCAGTAAGTCACTCAGTAAGAGACATTCGCTCTTTTCGGCCGGTTCTGCTTACATGGTCAGGAAGGAACCACAACATTGGTTTGATTAACACTGAAAGAAGCTACATTAAGCACTCCAAACCCTTGTAATGTTGGAGGATTATATTGTATAGAATTGTCATTGAAGACAACACCCTGACCTCTGGCCACACTGACTGTGTGACAATATGGTTCATGCTCCCAGACAGCATTCTGCTAATTAGTAATTACATTTGCTTTCATGCACATTTAAATGAAACATTATCAACTGTCAGTGATTTATGGCAACAATCACACAGCTGTGACTAAGTTGACAAAAAACAAATTAAGGTCAGTAACAAGACCAGCAATGTTATCAACCTAAACAAAATGATAAGGAACAAATTATACCAGATATTGACGGTGGCTAATTATCAACTTGATGAAAAAGGGAAAAAAAACATTGGAATATATAATAATTTGTCGTGACTCGGTTGTGGAAGACACATGTGTCTTTTGTTCATGATTAGAACATGCATAGAGAGAAAGGGACATCAAATCTATATAAAGTAAAATGTAAGCGTGCGTAACTGAAGTTGGAATCAGCTCCCAAAGTGCATATAAGACATGATACATGAGGTGGACAAAGGAGAGCAAGTGTTGGAATAGACACAGCCTGCACTTACCCACTCCCCTTTAACCTTGAGGTAGAGTGAGCAAAGGTAGAAGAGAATCATGAATAATTGTTAATACTCATTCATGTGCCACGCTCACCACACAACCCCTCCTCCCACCTCATGAATAAATGTTAATACTCATTCACGTGCCACGCTCACCCAACCCAACTACTTCACCCACCCCGCCTAGCTCACCCACTCACCCATTCATCAAACCTCACCTACCTCACCCACACAACCAACCTCACTAACTGCACTGATTGAGGCCCTGGGTAATATTAATTCACCACAAACTTCCATACCATTACATACACAAATACATTTTAGAGCTTATTTTCTAGGATTCGGTCCACTCATTCAGTTTGGCCAGAGTGACTGGCAGCTTGCGTCTCACCATGACAATGTCTCCGGGGGTGATGGTGATCTCGTCGTGACTGCGGGCATCGAAGGGGTATAGAGCCCGGTAGAAAGCCACCTTGACCATGTCCTGGTTGAAACCCGTCACCGGGATCTTGTCTGCGGCGGCAAGAGAGAAGAAAAGACCACAGTTCAAGTATCAGATTTCTGTCACACACATGGAAACAGTCATCAGGTTTTTAAGTAGGTATTTAAGAACTAATTTGGACCCGTTCTGCTGCAGCATAATATCCACTACATAATGTCCACTATAGGCAGGCTCCTGAGACATTTCTATCAATGATTTGGGTTATTATTTTGAAACGTACCGCCCGTGGGCCATGGACTCTGGTTCATGGGTTTCCCTGGCTCAGGCTGTTGCATGAACAGCTTGTTGAGTTTGTCCTGCATGTCCTTCTTGGTGCGCCCCTCCTCCTCGCCCACGCGCTTCATCCAGGGCTGGGGGGGCGGGGTGGGGGCCTCCACCTTCCCTTCGTCCTTCCAGGCCAGTCCCTCGTCGGTGGCCGACAACCTGGAGACAGGGTGATGGAGGGTACAGAGTCTCGACTGAATCACAGCGGCGGCGCCACATCCCCCCACCCCCCCAGTCGCCTGCGTGACACGCACGCAATGTTCAAAACAACACTCCAAAACGCAAACAGTGTACAGGCAAGTGCGAGCGAACACAGGCCGACTCTAAAACACACAGTGGATGTTTCAGTATTTGTGGTGCACATGATGGATGCTAGAGAGACTAAACAAACATTTCATTTATTGGAATAAAATATTTACTAGACTACATCTTTCTGCCAGCATGAGCAAATTCAATAACCGTTGTCCAATTACAGGAGGCCTGCTGAGTCCTGGTGGACAGTGCCGTCCGAACCCACCTGCCATCAATGAGCTCAGCGGACTTAGCCCTCTCCTGGGCGTTGGCGTGGATGTCTCCCTCCAGGTGGTCCTTCTGCTTTTGCCTCTGCTGTTTGCTGTGGATCTCTCGGAGCTCCTGCAAGGCAGCGTGGGATAGAGGAGGAGCGGTGAGGGGAAGTGTGGGCGGGTTCGCTGGGACTCAACACAACACTCACAGTGAGGCGTCAGCCATTTTGTGCCCTGCAAGCGGCATTAAAATCCCAGCCGAGCTCAGTCCCCAGATAGAAAGTCTGCGTTTAGGCAATGGCTTCGCTCCTCCGGTGAATTAATGCGAGGCTACTGATTCCATTGTCATGTCTGATTGGTTGGATTTGTGGTTTGGGGGACGGGAACACTTGCACAAAACAAGGCCACACGCCGCAGTGCGTTCATGGGAGTCGGACAGCTCTCGGGTCAGACGAGCGCTGCACATGAACCACTGCAGGAGGATTAAATGAGCCCTGGCTACTACGGCAACATGGACAGCAGAACGGGAAGCTTAGATAGTTTCATTGCTCTGGGGTGAAGTTTCCTCTATGTACAGATTTAGGGTCAGCTGCCCTTCACCTTAACTTATAGGGACAGTTCAAACAAATTACAAAATGGCAGTTCGGTATCGGTGCCCTGTAAGCAGCCCTTGGGAAGTTTGACCGGAACCCATGTTTTGGTTTAGTTTCTCTGGCACTACGCCAAAACAACAACCTTGTAGCATGCAACACAAATCCAGAGACCACTATTAATATTTTAGCTCATTCCTGTCATAGTTGAACAGTCTGCAGAGCAGCCACACCACCTTGGCATTTAGCCATTCCGGCAAACTCTCTTCAACCATCAGTGAGGAAAATGCTAAACTGACCCAAGATCAGCGTCAAGGAGCAACTTCACCCTACTCCAGTTTGAGCACCAAAAGGAAACACTACTGGTTAAAGTAGCGCCCGCCAATCACGGAGAGCGTTCTTAGGTTCAGTCGAAGGAGTTAAGAAATAAACATAGGAAAGTCACAAGGGTCATATAAGAAGGTCTAAATCAAACTCGGCCATTCGAAAGTCTCTAAAACTGTGAAAGGTTACAAAGACAAGCAAGGCAAATGCTACGCTACAGTACAGCTGCATTGTGCAATAGTGCTCAGGTCTAATAAGGGGGAGAGACCACACATTGGGACCGGAAGGACTTGAGTCCTGCACACAACGACATCCACTTTAGTCACAGTGACTGCTGGGAAGTGTAGTCCAGCGTTAAAGAGCACACCGCACACAGACAAAGGCCCCCCGTTAAAAACCATGCGTTGTCAAACACCATGCAACCGAAGGTTCACCGTTCACCTTTTAAGTTAAGTCGGCATGCCATAAACACGCAAGGCTGGAGTAAGTGAAGAGGTTCAGGAAAGCGAGAAATGTGTAGCACATGGTTAACACGGGGAGACGCACGGCGGACGGACGGACGTCCATCATATAGTCGCAAAAATACAATAACTAGTTGTTTATAATGACCATGTCTTGTTCAGCCCATTTCAGCCCATTAGTAAGTTCCAAATCATTATAATGGCCTTGAATGGATTTGAACAGCTGGCCACAAGAGCAGAGCATTTCTTTAATTAGCCTATATGATCACGCAGGACAGTTGGAAAAACACACCAGTTCACTATTAAGCACATCACTAACATCACTACTAGTGGACACTCACCCGGTAGGACTGTCGCCGGTCAAATGTACCGGTCAAATGTGCTGTATTTTATTCTTGTCCTCATGCCATTCCATTAAGTAAAGGCATTTTATTATAATTTCTTTTATGTGGGGAGCGTGCCTTTCAGTCGGCTTAACGATATCCATTCCCTAAGAGGTAATTGTCTTCTCACCACAAAGTAACTGAACCGACCAGGTTTGACAGCAAAAATATCTGGAAGAGCTGAAAGATGAACACAGTTGGAACATTGGTTCCATTGAGTGAACTGAAAAGGTGTGCCAACAAGGCTTACGCACATGGCGGTTCGCCACACTGAATAGACCTGTGTCCCAGTGTACACACTAGCATCCTACCTAGTGTGAACCAAACATTTCTGGGCCATTTGTTCTAGGTAGTACGCATGCGTTGGTATTAGGCACTTGTTTAGACGGGGGTTTAGGAATGAGATGTGCTCTGTGGCCTCACCCAGAAGATGGACGGAGAAATGAGGCGGCTGCCTTTTGTTAACTTGTTGCAGGGCTACCAAGGCTAAAGCTAACGATGCTAAAGCGGAGGGGGGCAGACCTGCTTGCTTTGACCGGCCCTTCAAAGGAAGCTCAGGAGTAGGTTGGGGGTAGGGGAGGGAGAGAGCGGGGAGGAGGGCGTGGAGGAGGAGGCAACAGGGACACCTGGAGGTAGGAGTGTATATGCTGCAGACAGGCCAGGAGGGCCGAGAGACAGTCCAGCAGCGTCTGGTCCGCCGAGCCGCCCTCGGACTGAAAAGAGACACACAGGGACCCCAGGGTCAAGGGTCAGATGGAGCAGTAGCAGCAGTAATAGCGGTGTCGCCCAGGTCAACGCCTGGGTCGTTGGCATTGGGCACCAAACAAAGAGCACCACTGAAGGGAGAAAAAGAGAATAAATCAACCCCTTACCCAGGCTTGGTGGCGTAACATACCCATGTGTCAGTCAACCCAAACCCCTATGCAGAACTCTTCTTCTGACACAACCCGCATACTCCAATACATCCTTTAACACTTCGGGCCGAGCCGACTTGGGAGAACCGGGATGCGCTCGGCTGGTTGCTCGAACCGTGCAGTGAACGGACAATGTGTACAAGGCACACCAAGGCAGTACAGGTTAGGTCGGCCCTGTCACCCGGGTATCATTTCCATTCACACATGACTTTTTTAATACAGCGGCTTCCTTTGTTAGCATTGGGTTTCAGATCGGCTTAGTAACAACAACACATCAAGTTAATCAGACTCGTCGTTATTCTCCAGGCGGGTGCGTTATTGAAGAGCGTCTTGCGGAGGGGGGGGTGTTGCTGGTGAATGGACTACCTGTTGCCCCCTCTGCTCCTCCAGAAGCAGGTCCAGACGGAGGCCCTCTAGTCGGGCAGCGTGGCCCTCATAAAACGTAGCCAGAGACTGGACACGTGGACGGATGGGCGTGGTCAGAGGCGGGTGGGCAGGGGCACAGGGGGCAAGGCAAAGGGCAGCCAAGCCACACGGGTGAGACAGGGGTGGCAGGGCGGGGCGACAGAGTGGGCAACAGTCAGATACAGTGAGAGCACAGTAAAGACCCAACTTCCCCGCTCTTAGCTACAGATCAAGGGTCAGCATCCCTGCCCCCCCAATCGCTACATTAACCACTAGTTGCTGAACTGACCCAAGATCGACGGCAACATTGAACGAATGCCCTAGTGTCTGCTGGTTTTCTTTCTTTCAACTGGTGTCCAATTAGGACCTAGACAACCAGGTTAGGGGAGAGTTTGTGATAAATCAGAGGCCTTCCTTCTCAACCAGGTAGGAGGAGCAAAAACCTGCAGACAACCGGCATTTCGTGGAAAGAGTTATGACAACTGTGATCTAGGTGCAACTGGAAACCACACCACTGCAGTGCAACTGGAAACCACACCACTGCAGTGCAACTGGCCTGTACTGTTCACATCCACCCATGATGGGTTGACAGTCATGCAGTAATTTCTTTGACTGCATTCAAATTGAGCAGTGAGCACTCAGTTGTATAACCAATATAACAGGATCCTGATATACACTCAAAATCATGTGCAAAAGTTGATATAGATTGTCAAATACAAAAAAAAATATGTTATTGAAAGCACAGTGACATTTCAAAGGGGGATAAGACACATCCACACACAGGAAAGCAAGCCTTGGCACTACAGCAACATACAGCTGCAGAGAGATTTAAAAGCTGACAAAGCGTATCCAAAATGTTTAGAAACTGACAAAGCGTATCCAAAGTGTTTAGAAACTGACTAACCCTGATGTCATTTAAAGTCACACTTCCAGACAGACCTGGATTAAATCCGAATGTCGGTTACAGACAAGAGCAGCTTTAATAAACAAACAGTGGTGTAGTGGTGCTCTCAACTGGAACATTTCCATAACTCGCCGCCATATTAAATGTAGGCATGTGGGCCCCTTATTGCCTTGTGGGCTTTAGTGTGGTCTGTAACCATTCGGGGGTGCTCTGTGGGGACAGGTCTATCCGATGGAGAATCGGAGAAGGGGTGTACCTCCAGGCCACATGAATCATAGTACCTTGAGCTGGGTGTTGAAGGCGTCTATCTCCAGCAGCTTGGAGCGGGTCTCTCTCTCCACAGCGTCGAGCTGTTCTCTCAGCTGCTGCCTGCTGGACTCCTTCACCTCCACCGCCTTCTGAAGCGACGACAGAGAGTCCCCTGGAAAAGGGCCAACATGTTAATGCCCAGAAATGGTTTTCAGAACACTTTCAGCTAGTCCTTAGTCCATTTGGTGTATTCGCTGTGAGCCCGCACAGGGGATGATACCAAGACAGAATGTTAGATTGAAAGGGCTCGTCCGAGAAGCCTTTGTGGTCGTCTGCCACAGCCTAATGGACGCCTTTCCCCTGGTAAATGCGACGTGTGGAAGTGAGCTCAAAGGCATCTACTTACTTTGCAGGCTGTTCTGCTGGACTTGCTTTAACTGGTCGTTCAGACACTGCTTGTCAGGGATAAGCCGGCCGAGCCACTGCTGGGAGTCCTGGGGGTGATGGACGCAAAGGAAGTATTAGGGAAACCAAGGGGGTTTTGAAGAGGATGTGCGAGGAGGCGCACGACTGTACCTGCAGCTGCTGCTGGAGGTGTGTGATCTCAGCGATGCGGATCTCGCGGGTCTTGTTGGTGCTTTCGATCTCGTGCCGCTGGGCCGACAGGCGGAAACGTACGTCCTGCAGCTTGCCTTCGAGCTGGCTCTTCTTGTCGTTCTGGAGGTAGGGGTGAGATGAGAATTACAATGAACTACTAGGCAGGAACAATAACCAGTAGAGTTTCAATCAGTTAACGCGGTTCTAGTATGGCGGTTAAAATACCTGAATTCCGGCCATAGAGAACAGCTACCGGACATTTTTAAATAGCTATTTCATAGCCTACATTTAGAAACATCTCAACCAATGCTATCTGACAGCTCTGCGGAAAGTTATAGGCACAGATCATTTACAGAAACATGTTTGCTTCTAAATGTCTGTATGTTTGAATCCAGTTTAGAATTGTTTTGGAATGCACTATAATTATTATTAAATTGACAAATGCCTTTCAGTCACTTATTTGATGCATCAACTCTAATCAACCAAAGGAAAAATCAGTCAAGCGTATGTAAAATAATTTGACTAATATCTAGTCCGAAGTCACATTTTGTAACTTCCAACCATTATTGTTAATTAAATAATGCACATATTGACCCATTGCATATTAAACGATGATACATGTTTTGCTACGTTAGGAAGTCAATTTCAAATAACTAGGCTAATTCAAATAACTACGCTTTTCTGTGGTTTGGCTGGCTTCGGTTTCACCACTGCTTGTGAATTCAGTTGCATTTCTGACAGATTTTTGAGCACCCTCTGGCACTGCCCTGGATGACGAGCCATCTAGGCTTTGTGAAACCGCCTCCTCTATGTATTGGTATATAAGTATGTGTTTGCTTTGTATTAATTGGAGAGAAAATGAAAGAACTATGGAAAGTTAAAATCGTTGCCTCGTGCTCAATAAAGATGGCTCTCCCCTGACTTCCGGTTGCATTAATTTCTCACACGGACAGGAAACCGACACAGGTCAAACAATATTAAGCTATTTAATATGCTATTAATCAATTAATTTGGCATATTTCCCAACGTTTTGGCCGTTGATATTTTCCTCTGCTGGACAACTACCCCTGATGCCGACTAACGTAAACCCAGTTTTCAACCTTCCATGGCAGAAATCCGTCAGTCTGCTATAGGAGAACAATGGAAAGCATAAGGGGCTTACAAGTGGGATGAGGCTGAGAGATTAGTTAGCGTTTGTGCGTGTTTTGTCAACATGCCTAGTTCCTTGTGTGGTCGTGTGTGTTGAGTGACAGCAGTAGCATTAAGTGAAATGCACCACGCTTAGTGATGGGATCTCTTTACCAGGGCCTCCAGCTCAAACTCCAAGGTTTTCTTGCGGGCCTTGAGCAGGACAATGTTCTCCTGCTCTCGGTTCCTCTGGGTCAACAGCTCCTGTCGCCGGTTCCTCTCCCACTCAAGCTGACGCTGGCGCTCCAGTTCCCGCTTCGCCGCCTGAGCCGGGGGGGGGGAGGGGGGCAGAGAGAATATTGGTATGGACGTGAAACAGGGGAGCGCCCGCATACCCTCATTTTGGCTGTGACCAGGTAGAGTTAAAACAAACTGTGAAACTAATTCTAGGATGAACCAAATTACTGGCATCAATTCACCGTAGGGGTTTCATGACGGCCATGGCCGTCGTAGCACTTCGCTTGGATAAGCCTTTTCACTATTTGTCGTAGCCCTACGCCTTTTGAGAGCTCCGAGGGGTAACGTTTGATTTGACACCACTTGACATGGCAGTGTGTTAAAAAAAACTAAGATTTCTTGCTATTCGCACAAGACACTATATTAGTTTATTTTGGTCATACTGATTAGCACAGATGATTGTGATGTTAAAGGACACACAGCAGTTTACTATTGGGTAACTGAGGTAGTGTTATTCTTTTGGCTAGCTAACCTTAACATTACTTAACTATCCTGTTTGTTGTCATCATGTGAATGCTCACAACAAAAACTCCTGAAATGAAACAGATTCCAGGATACGTAAACATTGAGGGAGGAGTAGATATAAATTCAAGGATAAAAACCTGATAATTAAACATTATGTGGAAAAACATCAGTTAAAAGTTATTATTCAAAGTATGATATTAAAAAGTGAATGTGTTAAGTCATGCATGTTTTTTTCTAATCCACAATGCATGTTTATTTGTAAGCTTCAAATCCTCTTATTTCCCTCAATGGCATTTGTGCCCTGGCATGTGGCCTATGTGCCCTGAATATTTTTGTGACACCAAAGGCCAAATGAAGTTGCCCCTAAAATGACAAAATTCCAAGCCTGTTATACGAACAGCAATACATTTATGTATAGGTAGTCCATTAGGATAGGGACAGTAAAAAGATTCGATATGAAACAATTACAAAGTGGTTAAAGTGCAGTAAGTCAGCTCTGAGTGCATTTACTAGGTGTGGGTATTGGCAAGTACCTTGCAATACGATATATATATTGGATACATATGACGTTACGATTTAATACTTCATGATTCATCACGATATCACAATTGAATCAAAATATTTACTGAAGTGCTAGATATAACCTCAAATAATATTAGGCTATATGCTTGAAAGAACAATCTTTAGCCAATTCCCATGAGCAAAAAAAAGGCAATTTGAAAGGACTTAGAACTTCTACAGTTAACCCTTTAGACCTCAATATAATTTACAATGCTGTTGATTACTGTAAATTCTCAAAATAAATCATATTTTTATTATTATTATATTTTCTCACACATTTCAAACAGACATAGCACAAAAACAAAAAAATTGTTTTAAAAAGCACATACTCTTCTGTAATTTGACAACAAATTAACGTAACTTGGAATAATATAATTTTTTTTCTCCCATTAACAATCATTAGAAAGAACGAATGTCAAAATGTGCATACAATTATATATTGGGACAAGCAAGCAGTCAAATTCGGTCCATACAGCTAATATGATCATAATATATTGGGCACAAGGCAAATCTCAAGACTTAACACTTTTTATAAATGGTTAGGGGAAGTATGTGGCATGCAGGTTTTGGTTGATGTTTGGCAATGTGGGTGGATTGACTTCCTGCTTGTTGGGCCCTGCCGGGGCCTCCCCCGGATATGGCCACAGTGTCACTGGACCCCTGTCTCAGGCCCAAAGTCTTACACTGCTATATTTTTGTGCCAGTGGAATAGGCTCAGTTCTCCTTCTCCACTGTAAATCCGTGTAAATCTAAGGAATGCTCTTTACATGTTGTTGTCTCCTGTCGTGTTTGAACTTCCTGCCCACACCCCTGAGTACTATGCTTGAAAGACTATCCAAAGTCAAGGAAAGTCAAGTCAAATTGATTTATAAAACACATTCTAAAACAACTTAGGTTGACCAAAGTGCTGTACAGTAAAAACATATAGCCAACTAAACAGATTTATATGACATGTATTACTGCTTCGTGGGTAGCAAGTGAAAGTAAGAGCGTGTTGCTGAACAAGTCATACATTTGCGAGCAGAGAACTTTATTTTAGTCTGACAGACGAAACAAACTGGGCAATAAGTTGTCTACTTAGCAATTTTCCATATTTGAATGAAATGGGAGGAGACGGGAGAAAACAACCAGGTTAGCCAGCTACACAGCTACTGCAAAGCTTTCCATTACTAGACTGAGCAAGCAACCATTTGAACTCCACAGCTGATGAGCTTGTCTATCAACGAATCACGAAAGGGTTGCTATTGTCCTCAAAGATTTTACAAACATTTCACCCCATTAAGTATGGACAACACAACTTATAGCCACAGTTTACTACTTACTCACCTCAACATCATTATCTCCTTTAAGAAAGTTTCTAACCTCGTATAACCAAACACCACAGAAACTCTTCTAACGCAAGAAGTCATGGCCACAGCATTTTGAGTAAGGAAATGTATCAAATAAAAAAGTCAAATGACAGCATACCCATTTCCGGTTTCATATTAATGATAAAATCCATGGGAATACAGTACCAGGCAGTATCAGGTAGATTTTTTGATATACACACACAATTATTGTTAAAGAAACACGCCCGTTCAGCGACCGCTACAGTAATTTCAAAGACTGCTGTCGACGGCATAATAAAAAAAAAAAATACTGATTCTAGATATTAGAATATCGATTCGATATAATGAAAAAACTTTTTGGGATTTTACATAAAATACTTCTATTGGCACAACGCTAGTATTTACATCAATAAACGTAGGAATTAAAACCCTTTTGTATACATATTGTCACAATTTTAGTGACTAATTATAGATCAAAATCTTAGCAATATCTTTATCCGAATGATGGCGAAACTTTTAAGTGAGAAGAAGTGATAGAGAGATAATTGGCAGAACAAAGTTTCCATCCTACACGAATGAAGAAATGCGCTTCAGGCGCTGCTTCTCCTTTTTACTCCGCCTTTCACCCTGACTCCAGGGACGTCTACGTGGCTCTCATCATCTACCCTCCCATCGTTGCTTCCTCCTCACCTCTCTCCTCTCGATCTCCTTGCGTCTTTCGTCCTCCCGCTGTCTTTCTAGCTCCCTCTGCTTCTCCAGCTGCTTTTCCAGTTCCTGCTGGCGCTTCCTCTCCTGCTCGAGCCTCTCCCGCTCCTTCCTCTCCTGCTCCTCGCGCTCCAGCGCCGCCAGCCGCTCCTGTTCCTTGCGCTGCAGCTCCAGCAGGGCCTGCCGCCGCTTCTCCAGCTCCAGGTTGCCCCGCTCAAAGTTTTCCCGTTTTCGGTCCTCGAACGTCACTTTTGTGGAGGGGGTTTTAGGGTTAGTCCCTGTTGCCTAATGTTCACAAGCATTTCCATCCAAAACACTGATATATATGATACAAATGTAGATACAACCAGTTACGGGACTTGATGACAAACTGACATTGATTAATAGAGCTACATAATACCTGAGCTTGGTTTAACTGTCACACCCATTCCAAATATTAAATACAATTGAGTTTCGCTCCAGGTTTCTAAACGATGCAACTGTAAATAAACACCGGACAGCTTCTGGAAATGAAACTAGCATGTTCATATCATGGGTGTCCAGTCCTGGCATCCATAGCACTGGGGAGGAATTTGAGAGTGGTTACATTTCTCCAGCTTCTGTTTCTCGCTCTCTTGCTCCTCCTCTGCCTCCTCTTGGACCCGCTGATCGGCGGAGTGCATGCTGGCGAGGGACACGCCGCTCCCACTACGAACCCTCCTGGAAGGGGGAGAAGGGACAGGCAGACAACCTCAGACCACAGTCAGAGCAGCTCACTAAATCGCAGGACCTCATATGGGGGAGTTTTTCAGTCAACTGACTCCAAACAAATTGTCTTAATAGGATCCATATAGATCTTGATTAATTGCTGGGGAAACTAGGACCTATAGTTTTACCGGTCAGGTCACATGTTTAGGAAAAACTAAGGTCAACAAGTTATCTACCAAACAGAACTCAGGGATAACGGTCTACGGGCCAGACAGCACCGGGAGCAGGAGACAGAGCTGGTACCTGAAGGTGGGGGGAATGAAGTCCGGGGGAAGGACAGGGGGCAGGGGTAGGCCAGACATAGCCATGTCGATCAGGTGCATGGCCAAAATGAACTCCTCTGCTGTCAGCTTGCCATCCTGGTCGATGTCCGAGAGGTTCCTGAAGAGAAACAGAAGGAAGCAGAGAGAGCAAGAGAGAAAGAACAATTTGATTAAAATCCATTGTACATTACTCCCTGTATATGTTTGGTGAATTACCACAATTAGCAGGGACAGCGCCAACACGTTAAGGACAACCAGTGCATCACAAATAACATTGTTAACATAACCCACATCCACCACTTTGTATGTACTTTAACTATTGGTACATTGTTACAACACCATTGACTGCAAACAACCTAACATTAATATTTCTGATGTTGTAGGTCCTGGACTGACAGTAAGTGTATACATTCTGAAAGTGCTTGTACAGACAACCACGAGGTTTAGTAGGAAGTGCATGCAAATGAATTCCTTATTAAGAAAAGTCAGTGCAGTAAAGGACACCTCACAAATAATAAGTGTTGCCCTGTAGTCAACCCTCCAGCCCCATTGGAACGCCCAAATCTGTTTTTAACTGACAGTGACACAGCAACACTGCAAGGCTGCGCTGCAACATTAGACAGCCTAGTTAAAATCTGCCCAGTCAGCAAAGAGAAGTAGTGGCCTGGAATCAGAAAGCAGAAATAGCTGAATATATAGGATGTGACGGGCCTAGCTCTCAGCTCTTACCATATGGATGCCAGCGAGGTTTGGGGCAGGCTGGACTGCATCAGGATGGTTCTTGCTTGTGGTCCTGAAAGAAACAAATTGACAACTTAGACCGATTCTGGAATCGAAAGGGACGGTTTCAGTGGACAGATTAGATCTCAATCACTATGCAACAATTTCACCAAGGCTCTCTTCGATCAAAAGAATCTGTAACCGAAATTGTACACATGCCCCCTGATCAAACTTTACACTTTCCTGCTGACTTCGAATGAGACACAGGTTACGCTAGTGCATTTTTACTGATCTTATGCCCATGTTTTTGAGTCAGGAAGCACTAACAACAACCTGCATTAAAAGGTAACATGGGAGACTGAAAATATTGAATGTTGTTCCTCAGGCTATTGGCTCATAAAGAACATTTCAACTGTAAACAGTGCATGCAATCTGATTCAGGTCAGCAGATCATACAGTACAGGAAGTAAAATAACATAGGTGTATTGACCATATCTTTACTAATGTTGCAGAAATGCAGAAATACCGTGAATTGTGGAGCACACACAAGGTTTTCATTCATTGAAGCGTCTTGAACAAGAACATGGTGGAATAAGGTGTACAGGGCATTCCTCTTGGGCCTTCATCGTTTTCAGTTTTTACAACCACTGAACTTGATTTAATAAAAATGTATATGTATGCTGGGGACTAAACACCATTCATCAACTAGAACAGTAAATGCTTTACAGTTTTCTCTAAATCGCTTTTACTAGAGAAAAAACTGATGTGTAAACGGCAATAAGATGGGCGTGGTCTTACCGGTGAGGTGGCCACTCATCATCTTGTCGTGGCTATTGAAGAGCTGACGGTACTTCAGCCGTGACGAGTTGGGCACGGCCCAATCAGGAGGTGGCTGTGTGGGCAGAGGGGCGCTGAGGGGGAAAGAAGACATTCACTTACTACATATTCTTATATACTTTGGTGAACTGTCAGCATGGGGAACAGGGGGGAAAGATTCTTAGCAAAATGGTTGCTGTTAAAAGCAAATGTTTTCTTTTGCAAAGCACGTAGTATCAGACCAAACATGTTGCAACTAAAACCAACAAATGAATCAGTAATGTTCTGTTTATTAACAACCCTTAAGGGCAACATGCAATGTGTGAAAGTTCACTTTCCGTCTCTTCAAATGAGACAATATGAGAGTTGTCAGAGACCGCCAGCAGAGAAGTTCTGCCATTATCCAACCAAATAAATGGGATGCATCCAGTGCCTCTCGTTTTACGAGGGACATTATCTCGGAGAGCGGTGATACGCTTTTAATGATCTAGCCTGTTATGGGTGTGAGAAACAGCCTCGATTAAAATTTGAATACTCAGCAGTCCAAGCACAAACACAGCTAAATTAGTTCTTCCCACTCTCATGGTTATAAAACAAGTTGAGTTTGGGCCCAGCGAGCCCTTCTTCCAAGTGGGTGACGTGTGACTCACCTGGCAGTCTCAAACGACTGGCCCTTCTGCAGCTTGGCACTGGAGCGGTTGAAAGAGGAGCTTTTGTTGAGAGCGGCGGCTGAGAAAAAGACGTGGGGAGAAAAAAGACCGGGGGAGATGTCAAAAGGGATTTGCTAGTAATTTTAGGAAAGTTGCCAGAGGGCTTCACTGCTGTCATTCAGCTGACTAGGCGTTAAATATTCAGTGGAGTCTCTCAGACGGCGAAGTTGACTAAGCCAGACCTGGGTGGGAGAAGCCCGCCATTGGCTGAATCATGGCAGGGGCACCGTTGGCCATAGGGGGTCCCGGCGGGGGGCCTGACGACACAAGAGGGGGGGACATACCCACCCCTGGCATAGGGGGCATGGGTAAGGGAGGGACTGCTGGGAGACCTGGCATTACCCCCAAACCAGGCATTCCTGTAGGGCGGAACACAGAAAACAATGTCAGGCCACAAGCACAAAACTGGAACAGACATCCATTCATTAACTATGAACAAAACCATTAGTTTAACCTTGTGTTTTGACTAGTATTTTTGTATTATTTCACATTTGATGTAGCAGAGCATAGAAGCACAGAATTCTGACTTGAAATTGTATTATCTTGGTCTGAACAATAGACCTAAACGGACAGAGCCTTCCTGGAGCAATTTTCCCCAGACCTTTGCCTGTTCAGATACCAGCAGCGAGACATGAGGGTTGTGTTCAGCGATAATGTCCATTTAAAGGTTGTAAACAGAAATTGCCCCCAATTAAACATTTAGCAAGGTAAACGGATGATGCAGCCGTTAATGGCAGATGGCTCTGAGAACTCTGAAGTCCATCTCGGGCGTATCGTAGCTCAGAGCTTGGCATCTCCTCCTGTCCTATTGAAGCCTCTGGTATAAATCCCACCGGCTCCACCCAACTCGGTGTGCGGAGCCGGGTGAAAAGGCCCGTGGAGTCTCCCCTCCCTTACCGAAGGGTGCGGTGGGTGGTGGCGGCATGGTGAGAGGCGGCTGCTTCATGGAGGGGGGCAGGGAGGGGGGCAGGGGGTGTCCCTGCAGCTTGAGCTTAATCAGCTTCATGGCGATGGAGAACTCGTGCATGTCCATCTTCCCGTCGTTGTTCATGTCCGCCAGGGCCCTGAGAGGGACAGGTCATTGGAAGAGTTTAAATCATCAGCATTGTGGTTCCATGCTAAAGCCCTACCCATAAAAACAGGAAGCATTCCAAGAGATAAACAGAGCGAGATGGACAGACAGAGACCGAAAGACGAAGAGACAGCAAGGGAAGAGGTGAAAGACAAAACGAGAGGAGAAAGTGAGACAGCAAATTTTAGCAGCAGCTCCATTTCGGAGCAGGCGAGCTGGAGGTAGTGGGGATGGAGAGAGTCGCTCACCATATCTGTGCCAGGATTGGAGGGGGCAGGCCTGATTGCAGGAAGAAATTCCTGGCCTGGTCACCTACAGAGCACAAGATATTACTTTTAACAGGATATTATTTAAGCAAACACATCGGCATTAACCCACTAACCTGATTCAGATCTTCCGTTTATAAGTTTATCATTCAGATTTTCCGTTATTACTTAACCTCTATTGGTGACCGTGCTCATGAGCCTCTCTGAGAAGCATTGGTCGGAAATGTGTGTGTGTGTTAATTATATGTTTTGGGTAAATATAGGCATCTGAGCTGAGACATAAGACAAGGTATCTATGCTCCAACTATCACACTGAAGGAAGTAAGCTATGCTTTTTGTCCACCCACTTGATCTGAAATCACCTTAACAGCTAACTTGATTCTTTTGCAGATTAAGTTAAAGCAACTAAGCAGTCAATTTCTGTGGTCAACAACAAAAAAAATTGACCTACGAGATAGCTACTGAATAACTAACAATGTTATTCAAACATTTTAGTGGTTTCCACCCTACAAACACTTTACGCGGTACTCCTGAAGAACAATCACCAGGAGTTCAGAAAAGATTGCTGTCCTAGTTGTGAAATTATTACCTTAACCCTTCAAAATAAAGCACTACTACCAAAACGACTTCTAAGCGTAAACCTTAACAAGCGTAATGACATCCTAGCCCAGGTCAGCCACTAGCCCAAACTGTAGCTGAGAGTTGGTGGGAACTGAGTAGGTGAGTTGTCTCCAGTGGGTAAGGCAACTTTTACAGCAGACTAAATGTTCAGCATGCAAAACTAGGCACTGACTGATATTGGCTGGGGTTGATGGGCATGCAAAACAACGTGTAGATGAACGATGGTTAAAGCATCTACGTGTTTAGTTCCAAGCGTGGGTGATGTTATGTGGCGCATTAGACTAACGTGGGTGATGACATTTGGCACAAAAGACTAGAAGTATTTTGGGAGCTAGAAATAAAGTAATTTTAGCAGAAAAGTTAAGGAAGAAGTGATTTCTCATATTTGAATCAATCCTTTGATTGATTTTCTACATTTCTACATTTTGACACCGATTATTGCACTCTAATTTAAATTGCTTTAAAGGAGACTGGTGTGTCAGTGAAACTCCAAAATGTGGTTGCTCTTTCAACACAAAGGAAAGCATATGAATGATTTGATCATCAATTTCAAGCAGTATGAAACAACTGGAAATTGCCTAAGGAAAACAGGCTGTTTCGGTTCTCTAAAACTGTGGGGGGCAGTTGTGCAAAGCCATGTTGACCTCAGAAGAGGCAATTGTATCAAAAGTAGTATATTTTAGTGAAACACCCTCTCTTGACAGTAGGGCTGTAGGGTAATTTAATGCTTAATGGGCCGCTCTCAATTCACTACCTCAATTCACCTAGTATTCACCTTCAGCATTCACCTAGTATTGAGCCTGTGTCCTTCACGTGCCCTTACCAAGGGCTATTCTGTCTTATGTGACACTGCATTACGAATGACTTCTGTCTTACGCGACACTGCCTTACGAATGACTTCTGTCTTACGTGACACTGCCTTACGAATGACTTCTGTCTTATGTGACACTGCATTACGAATGACTTCTGTCTTACGTGACACTGCATTACTAATGACTTCTGTCTTACGTGACACTGCATTACTAATGACTTCTGTCTTACGTGACACTGCATTACGAATGACTTCTGTCTTACGTGACACTGCTTTACGAATGACTTCAGTCTTACGTGACACTGCATTACGAATGACTTCTGTCTTATGTGACACTGCATTACGAATGACTTCTGTCTTACGTGACACTGCATTACTAATGACTTCTGTCTTACGTGACACTGCATTACGAATGACTTCTGTCTTATGTGACACTGAATAACTAACTAAATGTCCATCTCTTTCCCCTGACAGTGCACTGCAGTGAGAGAGGCTCACCAGTGATGAAGCCGCCTTGTGTGGGGGTCAGGCTGACAAACTGCTGGTCATGTTTGGCTCGCTCATCTGGAGAGATCACGCAGGCATCCAGACCCCCTTAGAGTGAGAGAGACAAAGACAGAAAGAGAGACAGATACAAAAATCAAGAAATATCAGAGCAAGGTCTCATTTGGCCTGCCTCCATATACATAACTAGAGAGCATGCAAATGAAAATGTATGACTCTTTCCATTCATTAATTATACAGTTAATTGATATTTGAGCCATTCAGCACACGCTCCTCTTCCACCCCAGAGGCTAAATGAAGTCTGTGTATGGTAACGGGGCAGAGCATTGAGGTGGGAGTCGGGGGGGGGGGGGTTTATGAATTGGTGCTCGGTGATGACAACCGCACACAACCACACAACCCAAATACCACCGTGGATCTCCCATGCTGCCCCACAGGGTGACCACGGTGACAGGTCAAACCTAGGGAACAGACTCTCACTGTGGGCCCAAACGGCTGTGGATCAATTCTTGAGGCAGGCGGTCGGGGGCACTCACCGGCGAAGGTCGTGGGAAACTGAGCCATGGTTCCGTGGGTCGGTCAACTGCAGCCGCACTGCAAGCGCCTGAAAGACAAGAGGGTGCACGGCGGTCAGCCTGACAGTCAAGAGACTCGCTTCTCTACTCTCCGTCGAGGGGGAAGGAATCGAAGCGGTTTCTACCCCTTTCCCCATTCCATTCCTTCTGAGGAGGATGGCATGTTGCAAGTCGTTAACACAGACATTACTTTGCAACGGAGACCTGTGATAACCTGTTGGTAAATTGGTCACGCGTCACGTAGACGGCGTGAAGAGCAAAGCGGAGCCAGTTAGCAGGGGATCCTCTGTTCACATTATGACGCGCACGTTAAAGACAACGCGACGCCAGCCGTCGACGCACCGGTTTGACTGACATCTGGTTCTGGGACCACAGCGTTTTGGTCTTACAAGGCCTAACCGGCTGGCTAAATCCTGGGGGTGGGTTTCTCTGGAGGGGGAGGGGCACGTATCCTGTTTTCATAAGGTGCTGAGATGTGGAAGGGGGAGGCGGCGATGCGGAGTGAGTGCAGGGGGAAGATGAGACGAGGGGGGGGGAAGCGAGGCAAGGTTATCTCCCAGCTGTGTAAACGCCACGGTGAGAGAGAGGACGGCCAGAGTAAAGACAAAGGCAATGGGGGAAGGGAGCAGCACACAAGGTTTTAACCAGGGCCAGGCCACCCCTCCCGCACAGCCCTCACAGTGGGAGCACCAGGCTGGAGGAAACCTCTCGACTGAGGGGACATGCACGGACGCGCTGGACCTCCGACTGATCGATTTCCCAGGCACAATCGGGTGGGTGAATTAAAACACAAACTCTGGCGTGCGTCTGTTACAGACAGCGCAGTGAGGGTGTTCCCGGAGCTGTGGAGGGTTTCGTAAGAACGAAGCCTGGCTGGCGGTGGTGCAACGCTTCTTCTGTTCTCTCAGTCTCTCCTCCAGGCAGAAAGGCCTGCGTAAACAGGGCCCAGATGGACCGCCACGCAGTTCTGGTGACTCACCTTCATTCATATCGCGTCTCCTTGGTGATGCGCGCTAAGTCCCGACACACAGTGTCAACAAGCTAGCCTCCACCTCACAGGCTAATTTTAGTACACTCGTGAGGAATTTTTCAGGATCAAAATGTGTTGTTACTAGAAAGGCTTTTCCCCCCTAAACTCCTAACCCTAAACTCCTAACCCAGGCACTTGTCCTCACCCGAAACAAAGCTTAAAATGTATCCTTAACGCCTAAAGATATTTTAATACTAACCTGAATTGTATGTTTGAGCCGAAGCCCTAAGACAGAAAAAGCCTTTTCCTGTGAGCAAATCTGGCTAGATAGGGACTGAATTGACAGATTTTACCATCTTTGTTAGAACTTCTGTTCCTCATGTATAGTAAAACCAGTGTCACACAGAAACAAACCAAAAGGATGAAGGGGCGAAGGGGCTGGGGTGTAGGTGGGGAGCAAGGTTGTTTTGTCCCTCTGACCTAGATTCTCCCATTCACTTTTCTGATTGTGAGTGAGCACTCCCCCTTTGGCCCAGGTCCCAAAATAGAATTTATCTAGACATACGCTTTGTGCTGGGATGATAAACCAAAAATAATCCCAAGGTTATTCAAGAACAATATATCAAGCACTTTAGGAATTTTTAAGCACCAAATGTGATGTTTATGTATCACAAAATTATGATATGAATAAAAAATACAGCGAATCAAACGCGGTTCAAACTTTCATAAAACAAAAGCAGCACACAAAAAATGATTTGCTGTCTGCTTAACTTAAATAGTTGGTTCAGTATATTGAAGCAAGGGTGGTGTGAAATAAAGCTACAAGCATTTCAAGGACTTTTCAAGTACCAAACGGAGGAAATGTCAGTTTATCAGTGCTCGACATCCTGTGCTTTTAACTCAAGAACCCTGTAATAAGTGCAGACCACAAAGAACACTTATCGCGGCCATTTTGCTGGCACAGTTCATTACAATAAGTAGCTTGAGACTAGAGAAACGGGACATTTCATGGAAGTTTGGCAGCATTGGTAAAGGTTGATGCATGCCTGTTCCATAAGTGTTTCCGACACCTACACAGCCAGGGACTGACAGTAAAAATAATTCTATTGAACCAGGGCTTCTAGGCCGCAGACTGTCTGCATAACCTGACAAATCGGCGAGCTCTGGTGGGGGGAGTGGCCCAAGCCAGACCGGCAGGCTAGATGGCCCGGGCTGGCGGACTTGTGCACCGTGATGATGTTATAGCAGAGGTATGCAGTCCAAGGGAGGGCGCGGGCCCGAGGCGCGGTTGATTCCCGTGATAAGGTTTTACTGCCGTCACCCTGCAATAAGAGAAAGCGGGCGGGAAGGTGCGGGCCGGATTATTCCAGAAACACGTACAGTGCTGTGCAGCCTATTCCACGGCAGAAAAGCCAGGACTGTCCTATATCATGTTGGCGTGAAGGCCATCGTGGAGTCTGACTCAGTAGTGTCAATGAAATACATATCCAAGTCCATGGAAATGTGGCTCATTGGGCCTGAACACATTAGTGTTCCATTGCATCAGAAATAGCAGCCCACACCCTTCTGGTGAAGCCTTTCCAACTGACACCAACCAATGGAAGTGGTGAGTCAGGACTGTGTTCATGATCTACTACACAGATAAAGACACAGGAAGCCTCCTTTCTTTCTCAGCAGTTCTACGGTCAATAGACTGAAATGTCGCTCCTACAGTCCTGTTGTGGGCCTCGAAGCGTCCTGCTATTTCATGCACCAGTTCCCTCTTTATGAACGGCCCAGGGCCCGAAAGCGTATTGTTCGGCCCTGTGTACTGCGGTGTCACTCAACGCCCAGGGGGCGCCGGGACAGGACAAAGGTGCAGGGCAGCATACCGCTGGCCGACTGAAAAACCCAGACTGCATCTTTGTCCCTTGGTCTCTAGGTACGTCAGGGACAGTGGGACATGGGGAAGCGACAGAGTGGGACAGAACAACAGACCAAGCCAAGCACAGTGAAAAGACAGAAGCAAGAAACCAAAGGTAAATACAGTGGTCCAGCAGAGGACTTGATGCTTAGTAATGGGCCTGCTATTGAATCACAAACCCAGCGTGGGTAACGCGGGCTAATGGCGCGATGGCTGTCGATGCAGTTGGAATGAGACACAGTAGCTGTAGGATGACAAGGCGGTCGAGGGCCCTTCAGTTGGGTGTGATGGAGCGGATGTGGATCCACTAAGCCCTCAGTACACTGGTCAGGCTCAAGGCTGTTCTGACTGTCGGAGCGGACCGCGTTTACTTGAATAAAGCAAACAGACCCACCAGACAAACCCATGACTTGCGGGTATTACTGTGTGGTCTAATTCGTTCATCTCTGTTAAACTGGATGAGGGAATTACGACCAGCAACAAAACATGTCTGGCGCAGGAAGGCCATGTGTTGTTAATCTTTGGTTGACTGTAGTAAACACACACACACACACACACACACATACGCACTAAATGATTCATCCAAACACACTCCACAGACTAAGAAATGAATATCATAAGTGTACTATTTCTGTATTTAACTTCCGTTATTATGTGTTTTTTCAGGGGGTGGTTGTACAACAAAATCTGTAGTTGTCACAGACACAGTGTAGGCGTATGTTTTGGACCCCAACAGACTAGCTGTTGCTATGGCATCAGCTAATGTGGACAAAAAAACATTAAGAAAAACATATAGACCAGTGGTTCTTAACCTTGTTGGAGGTACTGAACCCCACCAGTTTCATATGCGTATTCACCGAACCCTTCTTAATTGAAAAAATAAAATATGATTTTTTCAAATTCAAAACATAGGTATATATTTTACTGGTGCACAGAATTAACCGTGCATCAACATCACTGTGTTCAAAGAACAAAACCAACCCTGATTTTCACACAAAAACAAAAACATAATACTGAATATTTCATATGAGTCTCATGTGTGTCTTGACCTCCGCCGAACCCCTGAGACTGACTCAACGAATCCCTGGGATTCGATCGAACCCAGGTTAAGAACCATTGATATAGATGTATTATGTACATTAGTCCGCGGATAATACAACACCCTAAAAATGTGCTTGTAGGAAGACGTGTTTTGAAAATAAAAAGCATCATCATGAAGTGTTGCATCTTCAAAATGTCACAACACACAAGCACACGTTTGGATTGTAAACAAAATAATAAAACATTTTGAGCAAACTACCCTGTTAAGTGAGATGGCAATACAGTGTTAGCAACAGTAATAGGGCCCCCACATTACGTGACCCTCCCGCCATTTTGCAGGCTGATTGATGCAGGCCAAAGAGAATGATCACATAGTTGGTTTGTTTTTCCCATCCAAACAATGCTGAAGAAAGAGGTTGCCAGGCCGTTGACAATTAGAGGGAACTGTCGTTTGGGATCAAGTGAACCATGACGGTGGGGGGCAGATGGTAACGATATAGGTGAAGGGGGAGCGGTGGACCGGGAACCAAGTTCCTAAGTGACTTTGACGGCGTCCTTGAATTGCTTGCAGGAATAATAATAAAAGCAAACCGAGCATTGTGAAGAATCAACAAAGTATAGGAGGCGAGCATTAGAAATACAAGACACGGGCCCATCTGGAAAGACTAGATCAAAGGCTTGGTGGCTACCGTGCAGACAAACCTGACACCCAGCCCTGACAGACCGCTAGAAAAGCACATGCAAGCGAGGTGAGAACATTGCGACCCACCTCAGACACATTGTGTCGCATGGTTGGATTTTTCCATTTGCCTTAATTGCGCATGTAGTATTGCCATTAGTACTGCATTCGCCTCCATGGCACATCTACACATTCCACTTGTAATATACATATACTTAAATACATTTTCTGAATCTAATGATATCTGATTTTTATGGGATAGCAACAAGCACACTTCAACAGCACAATATATTTTATTGTAAAGCTTTTTATTTTATTTGTAATAAACATCTGGCCAGCTATGAAAACACAGTATTTAACAATTGAGTGGGACATAATTAGTATTGAGGGTATATTTAATTTAATACTAGAGATCACTAAACATTAAGGTTAATCTACAATGAGACAGACATACAGGAAGATAAGATATCTGGCATCTCCCTACTTTTGCTTCAACCTGTCTGGCATTAATATCATGGTGAACATCTGCACCTGTGTCTCTCAAAAGACAAGATCAAAACAGTCCACGCTGGGTGATTATCTCTGCTGTGATGCGGCAAACTGACTTTGGCGACTGCATCAAGTGTTTCGTAGGACAATGTGTCGATGCAACCTGTTTGCTCACAGCCTTCCATTCGCAGAACACAAAGGAGGCGAGGACTTACCAGCCGTGATCCCAGTGACATCTCACTAAATGTTCCACTGACACCTCATTAAACAGCTTCATGCCTATAAAGAGTTAAGGGACAGAATCTCTGTAGCAACTAAGGGTTCCATCTTAAAAACTGCATTGGATGATTAGCGAAACGATCAAATCGGAGAACACTGCACAACCAGTCAGGCGACCAAATCCCTGGTCCGGTTGCCGATCCAAGCTCAGGACAGACATTGAGGCACAGTTATCCACAGCATCTCTGGTACACATCTGATCCACAGTGTCACTGGCTCTGAAAAACCACCAGCTGTAACCAGCACCAAACTGTGTTTAGGCAGAGGGGAAGAAAAGCACAGACAAATGTCTGCGCTGTGAGAACGGTAAGTCAATTTAATGTGACACACTGGAAGGTCCGGCGTCAGTCAATGTCAAGGCACGGTTGCAGTCTCTTTCCACGGTGGCTGAACAGGCCGGGGGTGGGGGGGTTACTGGGACGCTGCAGCATCTGCAACGACACAGCTCCCGCCACAGACGTATGTGCATACAGACGTACGCAGACCCACACGCCTGCTGCCTGTAAGCCAGTCCATGAGCCTCCGATGTGGGTCGCCTCAGTCAAAGGTTAATGTCAAAATGGACAACAGATTAGGTTTGATGAGCGGTTTTCTCCGTGCTAGTTGGTTACATGTCTGGTTCCCTCTGCGATGAGCTCAACATGTTCAGCCAACTCACAAATCATATTGTACACCTCAGCGTTAAACCCAGCATACGGGAGCTCAGTCGATACTTTGTGAATCCGCAGTCATTTTCTACTGGCCGGCTCAATATCCATTTATTGCCCTATATAACAAAGGCTTGGTCATTCCCATTAAATGTATATGTTATTTTTTATTATATTAGCTTTGGCTAGTGTTCACTGCACCAAAACCTGAGCATTTCTTCATTTGCCATTTTGTTTGTGGCATTTTGATTTATCCATTACTGATCAAAACAGCAAATATTACAAAGAACATTGTTTGGAAAATCAAATCACAAAGAGAATAACAGCATCGTATCGCATTCAGAACTGAGAGAATCTAAATAAATATTGTAAAGGGATTTATCTAATGAGGATCTAGAATTGTTTTTCAAAACATGGCGTGTCTCTACTAGCAGTTGCTGTTTAACTGAAACCACCTAGCATATGAACAAAACATTAAAAACAACATCTACGACAAGGAGATATTCAGGAGGGCAAAGTATCTAGCACATGAAATGTGACATGAAAGGCTACAGTGTGCACAGTTGAATATTTCATTGCTGCCACTGTGTGGGGTCCTAATACAGAACAGATATCTTTCTGGCTACTCCTCCCTTACCTTGTTTAAAACCCAACAGAAAACTAATCTGTAGTATTGGTTAAGGTCAGCTACTGTTAGCTGGTGCTAGCTAGCAAACTGAGATTGGGCAGTGTTTTCAAAAGTCATAAATCTTGCCAGACTATAGTACTTGTAGGGTATACTAACAGCTAGTAATGTTAAGCCAGGCAAACAATACTATGGTTTTTCCATTGTTGGATCAAGCGCTCCCTAAACTAGTAAAAAAACATTGATGCTTAGTATCCTTTTTTCCCGTAACATTGAAAAAAGGTTGCCTGACAACTCTTAATGTCTTCATAGGGAATGCTGATGATAACACATTAATTAAACTCCGACTGAACGTACATACTTCAGTACTCAAAAATATTATCTATATCGCCAGGCTAAGCATCTTGATTATACTCTATCATTAAGATCATTGGAAAACCAACATCCAGACCCCCATTCCAGAGAGGTGGCAGAACCTCCTTCCCTCCATCTCCGAAGGGAGTAAAGTATAGCAGAATTCTACCCAGCCTGACAATGTTAACATAACGATAAATGGAAAATTCTAATGATTTTATTTTATTTATCTACCTTGGATTTGGAATAAACCTATTTGGAGAGGCGAGCTAACTACAAGCTAGCTAGGTGCCTGTTTACATTATGAGAGATCTTAGTTTGCATAATCATTTCCATAGAACTTGAATTTACACTGGTATTTCTGAGACATACTATGTTGGATTGTGCCGGTCAATCACTGGAAAATCCAAACAATACACATGCGCATCGCACAGAAACGTGATGAAGTTCAGATGGAATAGTTTTTAAATTGCTCAACTTTGGAGGCTCTACAGAAAACGTGGTGCAAGCCACCTCGGAGGTGACGTCTCAAACTACAGATATCTGCAAGCTTGCACAACTAAATAATTAAGCGTCTCAAGTCTTGATCGATGTGTTTTGGGAGACGTAAACAAGCCCTTACTTTGTTGCCAACAAGCACGGTTACTTGACTGAGGGTAGATACAGAAAAGGGAGCTGTTTTATCAAAACAGTGTCAAGCTCAGACAGACTGACCTACCACATACTTCTATATGGAATTACCTATATTAAGCCTGACATATTCACATACATTTAACAACAAAAACTGAAAATTCTAATAAGGAAAGTCTCAGAGGATAGAGTTGGACTGTTTTTCCATGATACACACACGAACAAATGTTAGCACCTACCTCCTCCCAAATCATTATCTTACATTGCCCCTGATAATACAGTGAAATTTGCCAGCTACCACACTAAGTACAATGGTATTTCCATAAGGGAGCTAGCTACTGACTGCAGAAGCATTATTATCACAACGAACGTTTTAATAAAGCGACAACTGCCTGTTGTGCCCGCCCCCAAGTCAGTTCAGTGCTGAGTTAACTCAGGTTGGTGCTACTCCCCCACAACTACATAGGCTACCAGTGCTTAGGTGAACAAGACACCTAGGATTAATTGTTGTGGGGCTGATTGGTTCATAGGTTAAGCAGATTAAGCCAATGCCTATCACGTAAGGAGTTTCTTACACCTTTCTTACTGACTAACTATGTCCAAGCACAACATAAGACCTTTAAATGTCAGGAGAAAAACAGTATTCATTGTTTTAAGCAACACATTGCAACACCTACCCAATGGTAGAAAATGCTAATCAAAGTCTGTTTATGTTTTGCGGACAAGTGTATAACACAAATAATTCTGTAACGTCCAAGCAAACTGAACTCACCTCCAGAGGGTGAAATTGCTCTAGCTTTATATCATCTTAATTCCATGACCAATCTTATGACAAAGAACCTAAGCATTTTACTTCACCTCTCAAAAAGAATTTGTGGTAGGTTATCACTGCCAAAGACAATGTCCAATGCACTTTGGGGGCTAAAGACAAGAATTGTTCAGATAGTATTTGAGTGCCAAGATGGCTCGGCTTGTAGTCAGACATCTCAGAAAGTGGGGCTAGGTTGGGCCACAGGGTGTGTGAGGCAAGGCCAAATGCTGTCAAAAACCATGCCCCCTGTTGGTGTACTTCTGCTGTACCGTACCGGTATGTATGTGCCATCACCAGCCAGTAAAAGCCAAGGAAAAACGACGAAGTTACATTTAATCGGCTAGGAGCTGTCTACGTAGCAGTAAGGCAGCCAAGGAGAGGTGTCTGACAGAGTGCTGTACAGTAGACATGTTTCTGAAAGAGATTTAAATAATGTACGTGTAGCATTAGCTAACTGTCAACACAAAAGAACCACCAATAATAATCATTCCAATCCCAATGACAGCAGCAGTGAAAAGGCAAAAGAAACACAGCTTTAGGTAGCGAAGTTAAGAGATTACTAACGCATACAGAACACTGGCCAGGTCATTCTCATTAAAACGAAGATACTGTTCTCAGAGCCGGTACCGTATAGCTGTGGCACAAACCCAAGCATGGCCACTTAGTTACCTACGGATCTGTCAAAGTAGCTTCGTTCGCTAAAATGATGTGCTAACCGGTTGGGTTACATTATTGGTTACTGCAGCTAACAATTACTGTAAAACCGACATTATTGCTAGCTAGTTAACTTGCCAAACAACATCACATTCAACAGAAATTACAGGAGCATCAAATTGATAACATGGCTATCTAGTTACCCAGGTCAGTAACCTATGTCAAAGTATCCTCTAAAATACAATACAAAGAAAGGCATCTGAATGGTTAGCTAGCTAGCTAAGACGAATGGGGCTGTTCAGTGCAGTGCAGCAGCAGTGATTTCCTACTGACCGTCTTGTGTCAGCCCCCTACCACATACTAGCTAGCGGGCTAGCACGAGCCAGACATTTTTCCAAAGGAACCCTGATTGAGTAACATATTTTTCTTACCTCATCGTTCGTTCTCCATTTTTAAATAATTGATAAGCCAATGTGTTGTGTGTTACTTATTTCATACAATTTAATATATGCCCCTACTACGGTGGAATTGGCGAGTTTTTTTCCCTGTAATTCCAATTTCCCTTCCACTAAGGGCCCGCCGTAAGGCTACGCAAGTTGGAAAATGGGGTACTACCGCGAGAAGTTGAGTTTTGTGAGTATAGGGAATGTCGAGCCAATCAGAAAACGAAAGAAATATCGACACTATTTTCGACAAATCACAAACGGGAACAGTCACCGATTGGCTAAATGTAGTATTATAATCGTTGGTTGACAAATGGTGATGTATAAATGAAAGAAAAAAAGACCAATCGGCAACTTGAAGACATCTCGCGGTATCAACATTTCAAGCGAGCTAAGGAAGGAAAACATACAAATATTTGCTTAGTAGCTATTTTATTTTATATCTAATTTCATGTCCAATTTAATATATATATTTGTTGACCAGCCCACTCATTTACACGATTTAGCTAATTGATATTGAAGATTCATTTCTACTTAACTATATGCACTGGTTGAAAAGCAGCAGTGTTCTTATTGCCCGTGACTTTCAAAGGCTGAACTCTTGCCTTTACCACCAACATGAAAGGGCTCTACTACAAATTGGGTGAGAATGCTGCAGAGGCTAAATTTGTCATCCAGGAAACGGTGAGTGTGCGGCATAGTATTAATCTAGCATAACAACCGTGTATGCAATGAAGGCTCAGGATGTCTGACTCACTGATTGCATTGTCAACATTCAACAGAACGTTTCCAGTGCCCAGGGTAACCACCATGTCAAAGTGCAAGTAAAGGCATGTGCCCTTAGTCCACTGGATATACAAGTAAGTCTGTGGTGTGTTATGCTCAATCTTTAATGTATACATTCAGTGGCCATTGTATTAAGCACACCTACTCGTTTATGCAAATGTTGAAACAGAAAATTACGTGGCTCCAACTCAATAAAAAGCATGCAGGCATGGTCAGTAGTTTTAAAGCTAGGATCAAACATTAGCATGGAGGAGATGGAAGTGTTGTTTGCTGATTGTTGGTGCCAGACATGGTTTCAGCTTCTCAGAACCAGCTGACCTCCTGGCAATTTCACCCACTACTTTCTTTAGAGTTTACAGAGAATGCTGTGATAAACAACCATCCAGTAAGTGGTGATTGTGTTTGGTAAAACACCTTGTTTATGAGAAGGGTCAGCGGTCAGAAATGCCACATATCCTCAAATAACCACTCTGCACAAAGGCATCTCTGACTGCACTATGCATTGAACCTTGAAGCTAATGTGCTCAGACATTGGCGTAAACCAGTTTGGTCCATGGATCCGTCCTGCCTTGTCAACAGTGCAGGCTGCTGGAGCATCATTGGAATTCCACAGCGTAACAAAGCATTGGTGCTGCACATGTGCATCCATTTGTAATACTTCGGTTTTATAAATTGGCCTGCTCTGTCCTGAGATTTCAATCCAGAAGCACTTTTGGGATGAGGTGGAACGGGAGGTTTGCAGCATAAAGGTTTGGCTGAAAAATCTGCAGAGACTGAGTGGTTCTGTCGAATCAGAATGGACCAAAATCCTTAGATAGTTTCCAGCACCTTGTGGAATATAAACTGCTCCACCCAAAATATCCTACCTGATAGTAGATACAGTATGTGTACCTATTAAAGTGGCCACAGTGTAGTTGTGTGATGGGCAGTACTTTTGCTCTTCATGATATGCTGCTGAAAATGACTTCTATTCTCAGACCAAAGTATGTGTTGCTCTTAGTCTGGGTTGATATAAGGCCAACTTTTTTAACCACATAATGTATACCTGCGGGAGGAACTTGTTAACTTTTCTTGCCCAACCTCCTCTGGTTAGCTTGATGAGGACCTAAATATTCAACGGGACCTGGTGCCTGTAGGGAGGGAGATTGCTGGGATTGTTCTCCAAGGTAAGATCAATATGTTCCCCACGGAATGTAGAACTTTGACTACGAAGTAAGCAGTCAATTAATTACATGAATGTTATATATTTAAAGCAATGGAAATCTTTCATAATATGCAATGCTTTTGTTCTCTTTTTAGTTGGGCCTAAGGTGACATTTTTCCAACCCAATGATGAAGTTGTAGGTAAATGTAACTGGTGGGATGTGAGTCTGCTGCATATGTATAAAACTCCAAAAATGACCTTTGACCTTTCCCTTTGTAATCTATGGATACAACCCACCTGTATTTACTGACCCGCAAGTCATCTAAACATGCAGAAATATTGATGTGGCCCAAAATTGTCCTGTACTCTTCTAAATCTCACACAACAGGTTCTGACCTGTAAAAGCACTTTGTGACAACTGCTCATGTAAAAAGGGCTTTCTATGGTGCATTTGATTGATATTATCAAGACAGATTTTTCTATGATTTTAATCTGTTCCGTATGACAGGAATACTTCCCTTGGATACAGAAATGTCTGGTTTATGTGATACCATCGTCATCGATGAACATCATCTTGGTATGTTGTCTACATCCCAAATCCCAAAACTACACTGGCGGGCATCTGTAACATGATTATCACTTTGTGATTTGTGGGTACAAATTAAGTGATAGATTCCTTTCTGCAATAAATTGATGCTTTTTGTGTTTGCTGACCAGTGCAAAAGCCAGAGAAGTTGAGCTGGGTGGAGGTGGCTGGGACTATTCGGGATGGACTCCGGGCATACACAGCCCTCCACACCCTGGCCCGCATGGCAGCCGGGCACACACTGCTAGTGTTAGATGGAGCCTGTGTAGGTATCTCCCTGTAACAGCGTCTTATCTGTGCATTAAATGGGGCATTACAGCCGTTTTTGGACATCACAAAGAGATGACTGTAAAAGCATGTTGATGGTAGCAGATGCATTCTGTTGAAGAAAATGATGCCAAAACTCCTCTTGTGGCTTAAAAAAAATGCCTTTCAGCCCTTTGGAGTGCTGGCCATCCAGTTGGCCCACCACCATGGGGTTAAAGTACTGGCAACTGCCTTGTCCCCCGAGGACCAGAAGTTCCTGGAGCAGCTGCGGCCCAGTGTCGGTAAGAACGGGATATGGGGTACAAGCACAGCTCTGGAGGCAGGGAAGTGTGGTGACTGAAATGCACTGCACAGCAAACCATAATTCGGTGAAATGTGTTTTCCTTAAGAGACCATATTTTTACAGTTGAGTGGTTAGGAAAATTTGAACTGCTTGATGGTAATAATGAGTGTGATAAGTCAGACATTCTTGTATACTGAATACTGTAAAATCCGCTAGTTTCTCAGCCAAACAAATCCGCCATGGACAGAAACACATTTGATGGAAATTCTCTGGGGAACTGGACATAAGGTTTTACCCTAATGTCCAGCTCTCTGCTTCCTGCCTCATGCACCGCATTCCTATTACTGTGGATCTGTCTCTTTGTTATCAAAGCCACGACTGGCCCTGATTGATCCATGTTATGGTCATAAAATAGGCTATCGAGAATGCAAACACTTTTGTAGCTCCAGTGGTCTAGGTCACTGCCTCCTGCTTACAAGTATGCAGAAGCATGGGTTCTTTCACCGCTTTACTGTCCCGTTTTATGTAAAATGCTTTAAAATGATTGGAAAAAAAGTAGTAAAATCTGGCACATGGGTTCATAAAAAATAAAAACATGATGGTCATGATGAATAAGAACATGATGGTCATGATGAATTTTGTGAAACATTTTGGTGGAGACCCAGCATTTACATACTCACGCTTGGACATTTACTGATACCCTGTTTAATATCCTTATACTTTATAAAAAAAATATTATGATGATGATGATGATGATGATGATGATGATGATGATGATGATGATTATTGGGACGCAAAAGAGACTGATACCAACATTATTTCCCTATTTTGGAGCCGTGCCAAACACTACGTGTGTTTTGCCCTACCTGATGGCAAGTTGTGTGCATGTGAGGTATTTGTGTATATATGTATATATGTATGTCATCGTTATTATTTTTAAACGTTGGTGTGCAGCCTTCATGAAGCTTGTCCCTTATCCTGTGTCTAGCCAGAGTTCTTGGCGTCTGGGATGCTAAGGTTGACCTGGTGGATTCGTGTCTAGAAGAGACCGGAGGCCTAGGGGTCGACATAGTCATCGACTCTGGAGGTAAGAACCCAATGAAGGACAGCAGGCGGATGTTGTTAGCCATAACACCAGGTAGCTTTATCTCACACAAATACTGTGAAATTGTGCCCTCGTGGTGATTTTGTTTAAACACAAAACAGTAAAGGTTGGTGACAGGAATAGTAAGTATCTGATTCACTGTTGTGCCCCTATTTTATTTGTTTTATCTTTTGCATGGTCTTAAGCAGTGTCCTTCAGAAAAGAGCCTGGGTTGATTGTCTTTATTTCTCCAGTGAGACTGCACGAGGAGCAAGAGGACAGGTGTCTTCTGCCCTACAAACATGACATCATCACTCTGCTCGGAGTTGGAGGTCACTGGGTTACAACTGAAAGCAACCTGCAGGTACTCTTAACTGCACTTCCATCCCAATCCAGTTCGATGATTCATGTTTATTCATTTATAGGTGTGGGATGAAATTGCCATTTGGCATATAATGGGTAAAATATGACATGTTTTAACTGCCTGCTTTCTGAGAAGTTGAAAAGGTTATTTTGGGAGGAGTGAAGCCATTTTGGGCCATATCGTGTTTCCTTTAATGATATTTATCTGTGTCTTGTCATTGACCTTCAGTCGGATTTCCCCCGAGTGTGTAAACATCTTTAGTTTAGGCTTAATCTGGCCTTGCCTGCCTTCTCTGCCTCAGCTGGATCCTCCTGATAGCCATAGCCTCTTCCTGAAGGCTGCCTCTCTGTCCTTCCTCAACGAGGAGATGTGGGGTGCATCCAGCGCCCACCAGGGAAGGTACCTCCGTATCCTTTAGCCAAGCGGTTCACAGGTTGTGGCATGATTATCGTTTCAGTTTAAACATATTTCAAAGTATATTCTCGGGCATAGGACTGACAGTGGAGAGAGATTTTCAATGTAGATTTTAACAGTTCCCTTTAGCCACTGTTGTGCTGTCAAACAATTGCATTTGCCTGCCTTGGTAATGGAGAAAATGATATGGAATTAACATTTTAAAAGGTGGGACACAAAGATTGTGGCTACATTTACTGTCAATATAGTGAAACACTGACATACTTAATCTCCAAACTAAATTCCTGAGATGTAACAAAATCTCCCATGAGGGATTGAGCAGAGAATCACTTACAGGACCTTACATGAATATTTTCAGACATCCTGAAGGATATCGTGGATAAGCTTTCCACTGGAACCCTAAGGTACAGCAGAAACGGTGTGGGTGTGTCCACAGTACAAGTGTAGTGCTTATGCATAAGCACAGTTTTACTGTAAATGTGTTCTTTGAGCGTAGCTTCCTTTTATTTTTCCTGGTTGATAGAGCTGACTGTACCCTTTTCCTTTATTCAGGCCCCAGCTACAGGACCCTGTGCCTTTGTATGAAGCCACTGTTTCCATGGAGATGGTGCAAAAGAAACAAGTCAGGAAGAGGTTGGTGATTGAACTCTGAAGCGGACAGACACACTAATCCAAACATATTCTAAGAAAAGCAGGCCATTTCTTTTTGCCTCTTTTCTTGTTTAGAATTTTTATTCCTATGTATTTGTGTGCAATGATTTCTGTATAATGTAAATATGTGCAGAATGTCCCATTCAACAGGTATCTACTACTGTTTGCTGCACTTCAGTGTAATTAGATTCATGTAACGCATGTTTTTTTAAATAAAAGTTTGAGTGGTTAATCCTGAAACATGGAGCATTTTGTATTGCATTTTACAGCGTTTAAAAAAACAATCCACTCAAACAAAATGCAAAACATCAAGAACTGGTTCAGTAAGGCAAACTGTAGCAAACCATCTTGCAGTAGCCAACCACCAAACCGCAGCGAAGCATCTGTTCGTTGCCTTACTGAACATGACCTAAATTGATTTCTACATAAACTGCTACTTCTTACTAAATGACTGCTAAACTGCTATTTCTTACTAAATGACTCATTGCGGTGGGGAAATGGTCATGTCCTGTTCCTGGTGGGGTCAGCGGATTGGAAAACTGATGGCATTGTCCGCTTGTACTCTTTTAGAAGGTATCAGTGGTGTTGAGAGACAGTTCACTTCCCAATAGTTTATCCTTCCAGGCAACGCTCTGCCCTTTTCTGACCCCGAATGTGATTGGGCAAAGTTAGCAAATGTTTGTGTTGAGGTCATTAACCTATCAGTGATGGTACCTACTCTGTAGGCCTTTTTCCATTCCACTAACAGAGAAAACTGACACGGACATGTCAGAGGGTAGCCACTTGCTATAAACAGTTATGGCACTTCATACAGCAAGGTTTGTTAGTTCCGTGTACATGGCAAAAATTGTTTTTGAAGTCTCTGCAGCACTTCCAGGTTACAACCCAGAATTCCTTGCTCTTCTGCTCGTAGACGTCCTACCACAGTGAGCTGCTCGGTCAAAGACGAGTCCGCATTTTCTGTCAGTTGGGATATCTTAAAATAAAAACACAATTTTCAGATTTTTCGTACATGCTCATTTCAAACACTGACGGATATTTCACCCAGCACAAACCTGAATAAGCTTGCTTATCGCTCTAGGTCTGTAGGTCTAAGTATATCACTGAGTACTAAGCATATGTTAACATTTAATCTTATAAAAAATTGCTGGACCAGATTTCAAATGGAAAGTTCCAGATATAACCATAGGTATTATGTACAACACCCACCTATGGTACCTTCACTCCTGAGTGAATTTCTGTTTTCTCTGCTTCTGAATTCTCTGCATGTCTTTGACCTTAATCTGTTGTCTTTCTGTCTTCATGGGTGTTCTTTGTCCTTCTCTGGCCTTGTTTTCTTGTTCATGCTTAATATCCCCTTAATCCAACCTCTTGAGGCATCAGGTAGTCTGTACTGCATTTTCAAAATTTTCAATTTGTTCAAGAGGGTGGCATATTATGACAGTTATTTGGACCTCAAGTCCTTGGTCACTCACAGTTTTTCCGGACGGACCTAATCTTGCTTTAAATCAGTGAGTATTTTTTCATGACACATTCTCTGTAAGCCTCTATGGTTTAGGCCTTTTTCTATGTTGGATTTTGCTTAAATATTTTGGTGTTTTCTATGGTACCTTATCCAGAGCTCTGGCGTTGTTGTCTATGAGGTTGTGACAAATCCGCAAGGCTGCTTCAACACACCACTCATCTCTGTCCTGGCTCACCACTGCCCCCTGGAGGACACTCTTCCACAAAGGGCTGAAAGACATTCACAGATTCATCTGAATAAATAATACACCCGGGATGCTTGAAATAATTTGTCTCGAGCCTAGTTCCACAGCCATATGCTGCATATCTAAAATATACCCTGGTTTAACAGAATTGTTTTTCGAAATGTAATTGTGGTTGGTTGAAACATCATTTCAATGTACACTATCGTTCAAAGGTTTGGGGTCACTTAGAAATGTCTTTCATGACAACATACATTAAATTAGTTTGAATAGGATATATTGCAATATGAATAAGAGATAGTCATTGACAAGATTTATTCAAATAATTGTCCTTTAAACTTCGTTTTTGTCAAAGAATCTTCCATTTGCAGCAATCATAGCGTTACAGACCTTTGGCATTCTAGTTGTTGAATTGTTAAAATAATCTGAAGAGATTTCACCCAATACCTCTTGAAGGACTTTGCACAAGTTGGAATAGCTTGATGGGTACTTCTCTATGGCTCAATTGGGTTGAGATCTGGTGACTGTGCTGGTCACTCCATCGTAGAAAAAAATACCAGCTGACTGCAATAACTATTTAGGGAGGAAGCATAGTTTGGAACTGTGTTTTGGGTCATTTTCCTGTTGTAGGAATAAATTGGCGCTAATCAAGTGCCATCCACAGGGTATGGCATGGTGTTGCAAAATCCCTTTTCCTTTTCACAAATCTCCCACTTTACCACAACCAAAACACCCCAAGACCATCACATTGCCTCCAGCATGCTTGACAGATGGCATCAAGCACTTCTCCACCATCTTTTAATTTGGTCTGCGTTTCACAAATGTTCTTCTTTGTGATCCGAATACCTCAAATTTAGATTTATCTGCCCGTATCACTTTTATCCAATGTCTCTTCCAATGTCGTTTTTTTTTGCCCATTTTAGTAATTTTTTTATTGGCTGTTCTAATATGGCCTTTTCTTTGCAACTCTGCCTAGACGGCCAGCATCCAGAAGTTGCCTCTTTGCTGTTGACGTTGAGACTGTTGTTTTGTGGGTACTATTTAATGAAGCTGCCAGTTGAGAATCTGTGAGGTGTTTGTTTCTCAAACTAGACACAATGTATTTGTCCTCTTGCTCAGTTGTGCACCGGGGCCTCCAACTCTTTCTATTCTGGTTAGAGACAGTTTGCACTGTTCTGTGAAGAGAGTAGTACACAGCATTGTACGAGATCTTCAGTTTCTTGGCAATTTCTTGCACAGAATAGCCTTCATTGCCATTGGAACACAAGACTGAAGGTTGCTGATAATGGGCCTCTGTACGCCTACCTAGATATTCCATAAAAAATCTGCCATTTCCAGTTACAATTGTCATATACAACATTAACAATGTCTACACTGGATTTCTGATCAATTTGATGTTAATTTAATGGGCAATTATAAAAAAATGTAAGCAAGGAAATATGTAAGTCACCCACAACTTTTGAACAGTAGTGTATGTTGTTGATAAATGATAAGTTCTTGCAATCATATCTAAGAGGGGATAAATATTTCTGGCCCATCTTTCAGCTGTTTAGCCAAACCGTGACTGGTGTCATTCACTATTTTTGCTGGACCGTGTAAGCAGAGCGAATGTCAGTGAATGAGTTAATGAAAGCACAGTGTACCCTTTGTTATGTAGCATTGTTGTTGGAGCGGACCTGTAAACTATAGGTCTCGTGTTCGTATCTCCTCACAGCCAAAAGAAGTACGCTTTATGAATTATTCTGTATAGACGA
This sequence comes from Esox niger, assembly GCA_016801105.1. Taxonomy (NCBI): domain Eukaryota; kingdom Metazoa; phylum Chordata; class Actinopteri; order Esociformes; family Esocidae; genus Esox; species Esox niger. The sequence goes on along the minus strand of JACXGJ010000248.1, from coordinate 56,260 downwards.
TAACTTCAACGGCTAAAACCTTCAGTATATACATTATAGTAAGCCTGAAATAAAACGGTTTACGTTTATAATGCGACTGTTTCTGGTGGATTTTCAAGGTATGCTTCTGTGCGTGTGTTTTAGGTCAGGATAGACAAACATTTGCTGGCTACAAGCTCAAATCTATTGAAAGCATCAACATTTAGACATTTTATTTGTGGGCCGCAATAAAACTTTACGGTTATACAGTTTTGCGACTATTTCTGGTAGATTCCATGATTCTCTTGTATTTTTTAAATTTTTTAAAACCTTTATTGATAGTTATTGTATCAATGTAATTCACGAATGAAAGAAAAAAGTATGTTGTGATGCAATGAAAGATAAAAATACGTTCTTATACGATGAAAATGAAATAGCTTTGGCAAACTCTCTAGCAATTGCTCAATTCTTATGGATATACCAGTAAGTTAGTAGATACTGGAAAAGCCTATTACTGTCTAATATGCTGTTAAAACGGCCCGTGGCAAATGTCATACAGTTCATTGATGCTATTTGTGGTGAAGGCAAACTTAGTAAGAAACGTTAGTCAGTTTAACTGTATCAATATCATTCACAAATGGCCAATTTGCTGTTAAAACAGCCAATGGCAAAAGAGGATTTGTTCAGGGTAGACACGAGGGTGTACTGACACCCATCAAGGTAACAGCTCTGTGGTGTTGTGGTTAACAACACAGCCTTCCACGTGGGCAACCTCGGTTTGAATCTCGAAAGGACAACACTTACGGTCCCAGCCAGAGGGTTACTTTGTGTTTTCTGTGGGTCCTTGGTCAGTCGTGTCCTTGTTTTTTTTCCTGTTCTTGTTTCAGATAATCAGTTTATTCCTTTCACCTGTGTTTTGCCCCCACCTGTTTCTGTGCTCCTTTTAGTCTGTATTTAGTTCAGCCATTTTCTAACTGTCCTTGTCGGTCATTGTGTTGTAATGTGGTGTTCCATGTCTCGGTGTTGAGTTTATCCTGTATTTTCTAGCGCACGGCACGTTTGGTTTTCCCCTTTTGTTTCATTAATAGCTCCTTCAACCCTGCGCTTGCCTCCATCTCCCGGTGAAAGTGTGACAGACACTTTCTATTGCGAGACGGCTGAACTAGGCTTGCCTGGTTTCTTGTTTTAATTGCTGATTACCACATTATTGACTTTTCAGTGGCAATTCATTTTTTAATCACAAGAAACATTCTTTGTTATTAAGCTAAAAAGATATGTTCTTACTATTGTTCCAGCTTGAGTGACAGCAACCTGAGAGCAGTCATCAGTCTCCAGGAGGGCCCATCCAAACTTAAGGTCAGGTTTCTGTTTTACAGAGAAAGAGCAACTGAGCTGATGCAACTCTGAAAACTGGTGTCGGCCTGTGACCAGTAAAGTTTGATGCTGCACACTTACTCCAAAAAGTCATTGTTCTTTAGGAAGAGTAGTTTTTGTGCCAGCTGGTTTCTGTCTGTTGTACTGATGCATTGCCGGAGGACACCTGGAAAATACACAAACAACTGAAATTATAAAGGCCGGTTTCCAGATACAAATTACACCTGGTTTAGGACAACAAACAACAAAAACTCAAGTTCAATATAGACCTCAATTTAAGCTAATTTGTTTTTAGTTCAAGAATATGCTTAGTCTATGTCTGTGAAACTGGCCCTGAGACAGTTATCTTGCTTAAATATTGCAATACAAACAGCCTAAAGAAAAAAAGTTTGAAATGTAAAAGTTTATGAACGGTTATTTAATTAACCAAATAATCTTTCAATGCAAGCTGTAACTTTTGCATGCATTAGATCAGATTGATCTTTATTGTCATTGAACATGTACAGTATAAGTACAGCATAACGAAATGCAGTTAACATCTGACCAAAAGTGCAAATAGATGCCAAGGGCATGCAGATCTTCTGTTCAGATTGGGGCCATGAACATGTAATCCTTCCTAGCAAGAAAACAAACTTATCCCACAAAGTATTTCTTACTTTGGTCTACATAAACCACACTGTGAGGGTTTCCGGTAGCAACAAAACCATACTCTAGCAGGAGACGTTGGTTGTCATGGGGACCGTAACAGATGAAAACCTGCTGGAATCGATTGCAGCCCTGGACACTACGTATCTCATAGCTCCTTTGGTTGAAGCTCGCCTCTACCTGAAAACACAGTACATGTTGACCCATATCCTGACCTTCAATGTGAATTGTGACAAGCCAGTTCTGATCTGACTGTAGCCTTGAGGTACTAGTTAGCCTGGAATCCAAATGAAATATTATTTCATTCAACAAGGGTTTAACTTCTGAAACCTAGTAGAGTTCAATTTGGATTCCAGGCTAATATTGACTGACATTGTCGGTGGACTGCTGTCACCTGTACGGCTGGACAGTGGTTGAGCAGGTCCAGGTACGGGGCTAAAGCATACACATTTCTCTCCATGGACAAAAAAGGGCTGGACGGGTGCTCCTTATATACAGTGCGTGTGTTGACGCTACACCAGGCCCAGCGAAGCGCATCATACGTGAAAACGCCATCCACAGGTTGGCTAAAGAGGGGCTGGAGGGAGCTGAAGAATCCCAATGAAGAAGTTTGCAGCTCCTGAACCTTGGCTCTCTGCTCCAGGGCTTTGTCCCTCATGTTCCCCGGCAGCAAGTCAATGACCTCATCAGAGAAGTAAGCCGGGCATGTGTATTTTTGGGGCAGGACGTCAATGTAGGGCTTCCATTCTGCAAGTTGCCCGAAATGCCTCTCAGAGATGAGAAAAGTACAAAGAGCAAGTAGAGGAGAAATAGGTGGTTTCCATCTGGAAGAGGTTTGAGTAAAACATGTCAACAAATTACAAATATTTGTTTAAATGTATTAATCTGATTAACCTCAAATTGTGCTCAGCAGCAACAAATGTTAGACTGCAAATCCTCAAACGTGAGATATAAGCTGTTGAATTCCACTTTGTTCTTAAATCGAAGTAGTAGTTCGTTATTTTTGAGCAGCTTAATGAAGTGCTTCAAAACAGAGAACTACAACTTCCATCAAACAGTGAAACTAGACTGAACAGCTTTTGTATCATTGCATAGCGTTTCATAACAGAGTGCAAATAACAAATAGCTACCGAAAGCCATCACCTTTTTATGTATTCACCAATGTAACTCCTTAGAACTGTTGAGGTGGTTAAAAGGCATTTCTCAGGTAAGGAAATCAGCAAAGCACCAGCCTGAAAATATCAGAACAACATTTAAAATATACAACCACCAAAGTTGTATTTTTGTGAAAAATTCCAGCTATTCTCATTACCTTGATAGGCTCTAATGTCATCAGTCCACGTCCTGTGTCTAAAGAAAAATAAATGTCAATGATTGGTCATAAAATGTATAAAGGAAAGACCGCCCTGTTCTGAGAACTATGACAATTGTTTTGCATCTATATGGGTTCTTCTCTACCTGAGAAGTGTGCTGGTACTAGGAGTTTGGAGCTGAAGCCTCTCTGTTGCAGCCATCTTCTTAGCGCCACAAATTGTGGTTCATGGGATAGTGTCACTGGAGAGGTAACAGAAAACACAATTTGGCAACTGAGATTTTTAAATAGATGTCATATATTAATTTTATTGATAGAGCATGGGAAAGAGATTAAATGTTTTCCGTTAAAACAGCTGTGGAACAGATTTGAACCATGCTGCAGCAGTACATGTACATCAGAAGCATGAATTATGAGACTAATGATTTGCACCTGACTGAACAATTGTATCTCTGAACTCCAGTTTCCTCCTCTTCTTCCTTGCCCTTCTTCCATTTTTCGCCCTCATGATGTTGGTCTGCCTGGCAAATTAGATCTATAGAGATTTGTATTATGTTGCAGAAATACTCCCTTTGTTGATGTTGATCATGCTGGCACACCTGGTTCTACAGCTGTCATGGTTAAAAGTTTAAACATGTAGTATTGATGCTTCCAGAAGCTAGTCTGAGAATCTGAATCCAATATGTAACTATCTAGGAGTACTTGTATTAGGATTACTGGACATCTAGAACTGAAAGTAGATATTTCACTCTGACCCAATCAGATTATTTTCTTAAAGCACCGCAGTTCAAAAAAAATGTTATCCCCTAAGCCCTAAATCGAGACACTTCCTCAGGGGAATCCCATTTGAAATCGAATGCAATTTGATTGCAAACTGTCGAATTTAATCAACATGACTGGATTTGTATCTGACTCAAACCTCATTGGTCAGACTTGTAAGAGCTGAGTTGTATCCTCCGTTGAAGTTAGGGGGACAAGAAATGTTAGTTACACGTATGTGTATGAAAACTGTCACTATCCCTAAAGGCTTGGCATTCCTTGTTTATGCGTAGCATATGTCCGCCTCCATGGAAATGGAGGAATAGATAAGGTACTAGACACGACTATCCTGGGATGTTGTTCTATAGCACAAGCTACCCCGAGGTCAATTGTTAGATGGTGGAAATCAGCAGAAAGAGAGAAACGAACACGGGCAACAGCTGTGATTGTAACAACTGTGATTGTAACATCTGGAGATGTACTATGACCGCTGAATAAACATTGAACAGGGGTCGTGAGCTCTGCAGTTAGTTATTGAACTCCAAAGCAAATTGATCATCACTCCCCCCGCTCAAGGGCTGAAGGTGAAAGGTTTAGAGGCTGTCTACTCTGCGATTAGAGTAACTGTGGTATTCAAATGATAACAGGCACCCCCACTGCTGATCATCATCTCATGATGATTCTACCGTGCTTTAGATGGCCACACCATTCCACTCTCCTCAGTCATCACAAACCTGGGAGGAAAACTCAACTCTGCTCTGCACAATTCACATGTATACAAAATTATTACGAATAAAAAATGTATCGGATTACTCATACATTAACTCAGCGATTAATATTTATATCTATTAACATGCAAGCGTTATGTTTTTGCGCAGTAAATTAATGAAATACGAAAATCGTTTTGAAATGTAAATAAGTTAAAAAGAATAAGTTCATATGCATGCTCACCTCACCGATCAGCGTCTTGTGACATCAAAAAACACTTCCGGGTCACGATAATTAGGAAACTTTCAAAATAAAAGTGGCCAACGTATTACTTCAAAACTGACAGAAATTTTGTTTATTAATTGTTTAACAAAATGTACCCCAATGACAACAATTCATATTTGATCATATTTAAGAAAGTGGGTATTAAAACACGACCCAAGGGCAAAATTCAGACAATGCCAATGACTGAATATGGAATACGTATTGCCTCATAGCTCATAAAGTATTGAATATTCCACAGAGAAACCAATGTATGAAATGTTCAGGTGTGTAGAGTAATAAAAACATGTCTAATCATGGCGCACAATATTTTCCACATCCTGTTTTTCCACAATGTAACTCAATGGATATGAAATACATATTGACTAATAAAGAAAATACTATTCTATATGCCACAGTGAATGTATTCTAGGAAATGTTATGCAGACTACAGAGTGATATGTACAAAAAAATCAAGGGGCACTGAGTGTTTGCAATTGTGGCCAATGCGACGAGTGGAGTAAAATGCCAGCAACAATTACAAATACACAGTTCCTCAAGATTTTTTGCATATTAGCACTCTGTAGAGTCTCCTGAACATTTCCAACAATACATTCACTGCGGCGTATAGAACAGTTTTTTCTGTGTGAGTCAATATATATTTTATTTCTATTGAATTACTTTTATGGCCAATGGTATGGGTGGAGCAAAATGCCAGCAAAAATTGCAAATACACATTGCATATTATCACACTATAGACGATCCTGAACATTTCCTACAATACATTGCTACAATATACACTAAGCTAAGTGGGAAAATTGATTCGTTTTTATTTCCGGGGCTGCGCAGGCTCTTTGCGCACGGTTGGTTGGCTGTGACGATTACAGGTGAAACACCACCACTGTTTTGAACGGTGTCAATACTGCATTTTAGTATTCAACGTCAACGGAATAACTTAAAGATACACAGCATTGTACAGTAAGTAGCTATTGCTAAGTACATCAAATCAGAACAAATCGACTGTGAGTACTCCGTTTAATTAGCCGAAATGAACTTATTTTAGGTGACCACATTTAAATGCGGATGGAATGGTGCGGCAGTTTTTTTTGCTTCACTGCTGTAGCTGACTCCACAAAGTGCTGCTGGAATTTAACCGCAAATATTGGCAGCTTAACTCGTTGAAGGAAGTAAATCGAAGCAAATGATTGTGCGAATAGCGTACAGTACACACTCGCTAGGCAATTGCTGCTAAGTGCAACAGGTGGCAGAAGTATCAACTGGCAAATTTTTTAAAACATTTAGCTTTTAATAGAATCGTTTTTTGCAAAATATGACCGAATCAAATTTAGCACTGCCAATATCTCGTCGTATGGGGAACAATATCAGATCTCAACAAGGATTGAAGAAGTATTCAACAGGACCTCTACAGTACACTTAATATCCACACAGAAACAGGTTGTTCGATCATCTTGTCAGCAAGCAGACATGGTTGAATTTTGACAGATAATTAGCTTATTTGTTCTTTTTGTAGATTTGTCGTTTTAATGTTAGTTTTTGTTTGCGAAAAAACAAGGGCGTGAATTTTAGATATCACATGCGTGCGGTGACAAAAACTGGCGATTGCATTTCCTAAGTTGGGAAACTTCCTCACTAGCTAAAACCCTGGTGACGAGCCAGCCTGCACTTGTTAACATGGATTGTTTGAGGATTTGCATCATTCAATTTACAGAACATGCCCACAACTTTGAATATGATTTTTTTATTTATTGTGAAGCAAACATTAAATAGGACAAAATAACAGAAAATGTCAATGTGCATAACTATTCACCCCCCTAAAGTCAATACTTTGTTGAGCCACCTTTTGCAGCAATCACAGCTACAAGTCGCATTGGATAAGTCTCTATGAGATTGCCACATCTTACCACTGGGATATTGCCCATTCCTTCTTGCAAAACTGCTGCAGCTCCTTCCAGTTGGATGGTTTGTGTCTGACCACAGATTTTCTATTGGATTGAGGTCTGGGCTTTGACTAGGCCATTCCAACTCATTTACATGTTTCCCCTTAAACCACTCAAGTGTTGCTTTAGCAGTGTGTTTGGGGTCATTGTCCTGCTGGAAGGTGAACCTCCGTCCTAGCCTCAAGTCACACACAGAGTGGTACAGGTTTTGCTCAAGAATATCGCTGTATTTAGCACCATCAATCTTTCCCTCAACTCTGACCAGTTTCCCAGTCCCCGCTGCTGAAAAATCTCCCCACAGCATGATGCTGCCACCACCATCTTTCTTCTGGCCATTCTGCCATAAAGCCCAACTATACGGAGCATACGGCTTATTGTTATCCTATCTACATATACTCCAGTCGCTGCTGTGCATTTCCTCCAGGGTTGCCTTTGATCTCTGTGCTGCCTCTCTGATTAATGCCCTCCTTGCCTGGTCCGTGGGTTTTGGTGGGCGGCCGTCTCTTGGGAGGTTTGTTGTTGTGCCATGTTCTTTCCATTTGTTTATAATAGATTTGATGGTGCACCTGGGGATCATCAAAGATTTGGATTTTTTTTATCACCTAACCCTGACGTACTTCACAACAACATTGTCCCTTCCTTGGTCTTCATGGAAGTGTTTGGTTAGTGGTGCCTCTTGCCTAGGTGTTGCAGTCTCTGTGGCCTTTCAAAAAAGGTGTGTATATGTACTGACAGATCATGTGACACTTAGGTTGCACACAGCTGGACATCATTTCACTAATTATGTGACTTCTGAAGCTAATTGGTTGCACCGGAGCTTTTTATGGGCTTCATAACAAAGGGGGTGAATACATATGCACATGCCAATTTTTTGTTATTTATTTTAAAAAAATAGTTGTATGTATATATTTTTCTCATTTCACTTCTCCACCTTAGACTATTGTGTTCTGATCCATCACATACAATTCAGATTAAAAAAAAAACATTGAACTTAATGCAACAAAATAGGTAAAAAGCCATGGGGGTGAATACTTTTGCAAGGCACTGTACATGTAAAAAGGCTTGTCAAACAGGCAACTGTAACAGTTACCTGTTATCAGTTGTACTTCATAGGTTGAGCAATAATAATAACAATGTCAAACCAGTGATGTGATCGAGTGGGAGGACGTGCCCCGGTGAAACCGTATGTCATACCACGCACTCTCTCATCTCGCTGTATCTCGCACGCCAACTGCTTCCCTTTTTTGGATTGCATCTTGGAAAGGCCCACAGCAGGGCAAGCTGTCTGTCTTAGTATTGGGCCTTTGGGCAATAGCCGCCTAAACGACTGTGTAAAACTCAAATGGATCCCGTGCTGCTAAAGATAGTTGTCTGCCCAGTTGACCTGATGGCCATCTCTGTGCCACCAGCCTAGTTGAGTAAATGGTGCGCGGCGATGCATCATCACCATGCTATGTATGCTTGGCTGCTCCCACTGTGGAGCTGAACTAGTAGTGGAAGTCTCATGACCTGTGCTCCATCTGCCTTTCAGTTGGTGACTGGCAAGTGGCCCCTTTCTGACACTTGTATTAATTGCACCGTCCTACCTTTAATAGTGAGGGCAGATTGCTTGGCTGCGGTTGTTGAGCGCCATGTTTTTTTCAGGATAAATTGCCAGCTTCCGGCGTTGTTTGCCGGAATACTTACGGCCACCAAGAGTAGCAACCACCAAGCTTGTGGCACACCAGCGGTTTAAAAAAAAATTACGTCCAAAGCCGAGAGCCTGGGACAGTTGACTCTATCCTCAAAGAGCAGTCAAAGAATCCCGTGTTCCTTCAGACCGCAAAATGGGAACAAACCAGCAGCCCACCCGTCACAGGGGACAAAAATGGTTGGACTCTGGTAACTGATAAACACCTGCTTTCTGTTTGGGCTTCCAATCGGTGCCTAAATCAAGGGGGATGTCAACATATCCAGTGTGGCAACAAATGTGGCAAACCCATTGGGCGTTCATGCTAATAATGAGTGAGAGGAGACTTTCCGGGGCTCTGTAAACACTGAGTCACATGAAGCTCTGCCAAATTACGTACTCAATGACCCTCAGCCTTTGCTGCCAACCAGTGCTTAAGGAAGGCTCCTGCGCCTACGCCGATTAGTACGCCGCCCCTGCCAACTCTTCTTACGGAGTTCCAGTGATGCCGGGCAGATCTGTTTGCTTTAGCAAGGATAGTAGGGCGATTTCTGTCATGCATGAGTCGAAACAACATGGGTTGGATCATGTGCCAAAGATGAAGCAATGCTTTCCCCAGATCAGGTCATGAAAAAACCTGTTCCAGACCACTGCTGTCCTGGGCCTATGATGTAGCGGCTGGCGTATTCCACATTGGGAGTTTCTTAACCAGAGCTCAACGTAAAAACTCAAACATTACCCTATTAACATTACCCTCCCTCATTCCAGAAGTTGTCATTTCAGTGTTATAACAGAACCAAATACTTTTGTTACTTAACATGATTTATCATTTATGAAATGCATTCTGGATATGTAAAACAAAATATTTTAATATTTCTTTCATATCATTTTCAATTCATGAAAAATTTGACTTTCAAACGTGAGACAAACCACACTAACTGATTCACCCCAGGGAGCAAGGCGACCGGCTACCGCCAGTCACAAGGTTGGCGGTTGTTATGTTGTGCCATCACCCAGTGGGTATCTGCATTTGAATTCCTGATACAATCAGGGGCCCTGAAGACAGATTGTCTGCCTCCCCCTTGGCTGTCACACAGACCAGGTGCTGTTTGCCATTGGCACGGCTGGTCAGGGACTGTCTGCGAACGTTGTCAGTGCCTTTGTCAAAACACCCACTTGTCCACTCTAGCCGGGAACTTGGGACAGACTACAGTGCATCTGAGTTCCACTGACATGGAAACAGGTAAATGCCTTTTTCACAGAAGTAAAAATGTTTGCTTTCATTTGAGTTTCTTCAGTTGTGTCTCACACACATTTTTAAATGCTTTATTGAAAAAAAATACCAGACAGCCATGCGTCACATCCCTGCTCAACTCTTGACTGGTCAACAGCGCACGAAAGACGCTGCAAGGTAGTTTGTGTTAAACTACGTATCTGATTACAAAACAGTTTGTGGATGTCGAATTCATAATGCGATTATTATTTTAAAATGACAGTTTTTTTGGCCCGATCGGGTCAGTGACTTGCTAGCTTGATTAGTCCTGACTCAACTTTTCACTGGCCCAAGGCCACCAGGACCATCGTTATTGTCAAGCCCTGAGCACTCATGCTGGCACAGAGCAAGATGCTCTAGCCAGAGCATGCAGATCTTGAGCTCTGAACAATATCTCTACTGGTATTTAGTTTCATGAGCAGAGACCTCTTTGCTAGATCTGGCTTGCCTAAGATTCCATGTCTGGTGATTGCAGGTCACAAATTTCCCACTTGTTCCTGGGCAGCCATTTGGCCCTATGGCTGTTAAGACCTTTGACTGAAGGAAAAATGAATCAGGTTTTGCTGCTGTGGAGCCCACAGCCTAGACATTACAATCCACCTGATGTTTCCTTGTTAAATAGAAAGACTGGGGTTTCTGTCCAGTTCTGGATCTATGTTTCTGAAGGTGCTAACTTTTCACATGTTGCAGATGGACTTTTTCAGACCGTTACTCCAGGGGAATGGTTAACATGGTATGAAAATACGCTTTCTTTTTCCTGTATCTCCAGATCACAGGATTTTCAGAGGTTTTCTCAGATTCACCTTCCAAGGCCAAGCATACAATTGTGCTCAAAAGTTTGCATACCCTTGAATAATTGATAATATATGTACATTCGTAAAGAAAACAAATTTATTTTATTTAGTATGGGATTCACATTCAACTCGCTACAAAAAAAAAACGAACTGTCTCCTGTTCTGCATACCTTTAGTTCTTAATACTGCGTATTCTGTTCACTATAGGCCCTATTGACCCCTTTCCAAACATAGTGCTTATGGTTGTGACCATAAAGCTCAATTTTGGTCTCGTCACTCCAAATAACAGTGTGCCAGAAGCTGTGAGACAGGTTTATTGTAAACAGGCTTTTGTGGCATTGGCGCACCCTCTCATGGCCATACATTTAAGGCAATCCCAGCATTGGTAATGGTCTTTGCCTGATCATCTTACCTCTTCTTTCTGGCAACTCGATCATGCAGCTCATTTTTGTTCATGTATTGTCGTATTGTGCTCCTCGAAACAACCACACTATCTTTTTCCAGAGCAGCCTGTATTTCTCCTTAGGTTACCACTGGGTTTTTCTTTGTATCCTGAACAATTGTTCTGGCAGTTTGGCTAAAATCTGATCTTGGCTTGTTATTAAGAGGTCCTTGAATTTTCCACTTTTTAATAAGTGATTGAACAGAACTGACTGGCCTTTGCAAGGCTTTGGATATCTTTTTCTATCCTTTTCCATCTTTATAATTTTCCATTACCTTGTTATGCAGGTTTTTACAAAGTTATTTCTTGCTCCCCAGGGCTCAGTATCTAGCCTGCTCAGTGCATCCAAATGAGAGCTAACAAACTCGTTGACTGTTTATACACAGACACTTATTGCAATTTAAAAAGCCACATGTGTTTGAAATATTCCTTTAATTGTCATTTTCACCTGTGTGTTTCACCTTGTGTGTCTGTAACAAGGTCCAACATTCCAGGGTATGTAAACTTTTGATCAGGGTGATTTCTGTTATTATTATGATTTAAAATGGAGCCAAACAACTATGGGATAATAAATGGCTTCATATGATCGCTATCCTTCAAGATTTATTTTACATGGTCAGTCAAATTTTCCAAATCAGATTCTGCCAGGGTATGTGAACTTATGAGCACAACAGTACTCCTCTTTGGCGTCTCCCTTAAGGCGTGGGAGTCCGCCTCCCTTCCTCCACCTCCAGGGAATCATGACTGGCTCATCAGCACATCCTCTTGTGAGCGTGTGCCAAAGGGCGAGACAATTACACTGTCACACGTTTCAGCAGCGGCCTTCTCGGTAAACAGTAAATGGAGCAACTTCATGCAAATCCAAAACGTCACCCTTTTTTGGTCGGGACTCTCACGCCCTGTGCGTGTGCATAAACGCCAGCGTGTGGAAACACTTGTTTTCATTCTGCAGCAATTTCGGTCAAATGCGTTTGAGTGATGTGCATGCTTGGGTTGACATCTGGCCTGTTATTGCGGCGGTTGTTGCAAGTATGGATTAACCACCTCTACTTGAATCCCAAACGGGAACATCACAATGAGAGGTTTGCAGGCATGCTGTTCTGCTGGGCAGCAGTGGGGGCAGAGGACCTACCTCACCTAGGGTGTCCTTTTCAGGTCCTTCTCCATCACGCTGGGAGGTGGTGTGAAAGATGGTTGATGTTCGCAATTTATCATGCAATAACGACTTCAGTCATTAGCATAACAGTTAATCAATTCAGGTTTAATCGTATGTATGGAGACAAAAAGAGTACAAGTACAGAGACCAACCCAGAGTGGTGGCATGACAGTTGTTCTGGTTAGGGCATTTCAGGTTCAAGCTTATATTCTCTTCCAACAGTACAGGTGACAACATCAGCTTGCTGGCTGGTGGGCAGTAGGGCAATACAGGACTGTTTTTAGAGCGCCCCCAATTCAGTTTTAAATGTATCATGCATAAGATACGTGAGACAAACTAGTGTACTAGAATGACATGTTGACAAGTCAAAGGTTCTGTAATTTTCTTCCAGAAACTTGGTCTTTGCCTGATCATCTTACCTCTTATACACTTTTCATTTCAGCTATGCAGAAAGTTGCACTCGTGACTGGTTCCAATAAGGGTATTGGATTTGCCATTGTGCAGTCGCTGTGCAAGCAGTATGACGGAGATGTTTACCTCAGTTCCCGAGATGCCGGCCTTGGGACAGCGGCTGTGGAGAAACTCAACTCAGAAGGGCTGAAACCCTTTTTCCGTCAGCTTGACATCACTAACCCAGAAAGTGTGCGTGCGGCCCGGGACTTCTTCAAAGAGAAATACGGTGGAATTGATGTGCTCATTAACAATGCTGGGATTGCCTTTAAAGGTATGGACATGAGTTCATTGAATGTACCGGTAGCTTTTGTAATTGGTAATGATGCCTATTCAATCTGACAGGCAACTTATGTTCGTCTTTCCTTTACAGTTTCTGATACTACACCTTTTGGAACCCAAGCCTTGGTGACCCTCAAAACAAACTTTTTTGCCACAAGAGACATGTGCAATGTGTTTCTCCCTATCATCAAACCAGGGGGTACGTTTGCCAAAACAAGCCAACTGACACATTCCCACTGATGAAGGGTAGAGCTTTCCCCTAGGCCAGTGGGACTATTCATGACCACACACCATCATTGGGTTTTAGCACTTCAGGACGGCGGTGTGTTGCCACTGGTAGCGATGTCTTAAATTACAGGAACCTGACTTCTTCCAGTACAACGTTTCTGTCTTACTTTGGTCTTCTCTCAGTCAGACAGGACAGCACAGTGGATACCTTGACTTTCTGATTTACTGATGGTCTTATCTCTGTCTGTCCTCAGGGAGGGTGGTGAACGTGTCAAGCATAATGAGCTCCATAGCATTGAACCGCTGCTGCCCTGAACTCCAGGCCCGCTTCCGTAGCAGTGACATTACAGAGGAGGAGCTGGTGGAAATGATGGAGAGGTTTGTCAAGGAGGCCCAGGATGGGGTGCACTCCAAAGGAGGCTGGCCTGACACAGCCTATGGGATATCCAAAACAGGCGTCACCGTGCTCTCAAGGATCCATGCCAGCAAGCTGAGGAAGGAGAGACCAGCTGATCAAATCCTCCTGAACGCTTGCTGCCCTGGCTGGGTTCGGACGGATATGGCCGGTCCGAATGCCACAAAGTCACCGGAAGAGGGCGCCATCACCCCCGTCTACCTGGCTCTGCTTCCGGCTGGGGCAGAGGAGCCTCACGGGCAGTTTGTGTCTGACAAGGTGGTCCAACCATGGTGAAGTTCGGGTCATGGGTAGTGTGTTCTGGTTTGGTATTCAGTGTGTTAGGGTTAGACTGTTCTCAGAATGGGGATTCTATTCACTATATACATACAGACAGGACTAAAGGAACATTATCAGATTTGGTAGTACAAAAGCAATCTAACCTATCACTAATTGTATTTTTTTTACATTTTACAAACCATATAGTTATGTATCATGCTTATTGATTGGCTTATTTATTTTTTCAAAATCCTGTCCATTTCGTCGTAATGTCATGATTTTCCTTCCTGTTTGTCTTGTTATTGTGGACTAATAAACATTCTACTTATAGAATTATCCCAGCAATTTCCTGGTTTGAAAAAAAATTCATTGTACCAACTAAAGTAGTTTGAAATATATATCGTTAGCCACTTTATTCAGTACCAACAAAAATCCTTGGCTTGCCTATAAAGCAGAAGGACTGGCACTGAGGCCTTTAGTTACTGTTAGAAGGGAAAAAACAAATGACCTATGTGACCTAGGCGCATCTGTTTCACTATCTCAACTGGCTGCCCTCAGGGGATTTTCATACTCCACAGTATAAGGGTTTACCAAGACACATGGTGTGACAAAACCGTTCTAGTCACTGACAGTCCTGTGGGTGAAAACGGCTTGTTGCTGAGAGAGGTCAAAAGAGAATGTCAAGATTGGTGCCAGCGGGCCATGAACTGGCTGAGTAATAATAGTAATGGACCAGTACAACAGTACGCAGATCGGCATCTTAGAACGTGTCACTTGTTCCCTGTCACAGATGGGCTGTTGCAGCCAACAACCATGCCAGGTTTTTACTCTTATGTGCTAAAACCACTTGAAGGGGCCACAGTGGACAATTAACGAGTGGAAAATATTGCCCTGTCTGGCTGTTCGGATTAAGAAATGTTAGAGGCGGAGTCAGGATTTTGGAAAATCTGAATGACCCCACCCATTCAACCTGGTGCCAAAAGTACTGGTTGATGGTGGTTTTTGGGATGGGGATTGATGTCCCTGGCATACTTCTGGTTCCTTCATCAATTGAGCAGTGTTTGAACCCCTTAGTGTATATAAAACAAATCTGGCCTAGTACCTTCCTGTAGAGAATGTACTCAGGTTTTCCTCACAGAGACGCAACAAAATGAAGGCGTCGGAAGATGTTACCTGCAAGGCTGCCTTCTGGCCTTCCACCTTGAAGGTCAGCCTCCCAAATTCCTTCAAAACTTCTCTTACATTCAAAGTGTTCCCTGAAACAAAACCATGGTTCTAGTGATAACCATTCAACCAGTGTCCAATAAGCAGAGGACTTGAATCCCTCCCATAAGCACTTGCACGACTTGGCTGGGTCCCACTAGGGCATATTTCCTCCTGCGGACTAACAGAATTCTCAGAGTCTATATAGCCCCCCTCCTATAGGTTGTCCTGTGATAAGTCATCTAGCTTTGCATCCTCTTTTCTGATTGCATCCTGAAACTAGCAAAATAGTATTTCCTTGAGTAGATGCATTAGTATGGATAATAACAAAACATTCAACTAGTTACAAATGAACTAAACATTAGTTTTGGAAGGCAAAATAATCAAAGCATATAAATATTCCCACAGGCTTTCCCCCTCCCTCTGCTTCCTATTTCAGAACCGTCTCTGGGCATGTGTCCGAGACTGGGCCTGCCCATTAGCATCTTAAATACATCCACTAGCTTCTTTGGATCATTACTAACAGCTTCTGTAGAGTGTTTTATTTCTTGCTTATCTTCACCCTAGTTGATCATAGACATAATTGGCAGCTTCATCATCACTGTAATGTTTTGAGCTAAGAACATTTTGCAATGAGTTAATATCGTCTTAGAATGAACCAACCTTTGTGTCCAAAAAACTATACCAAAATTATCTGTTAGCATGTTTTTTTACCTCAACCATTCTACCACTGGTAATCCTGCTCGCATAGAGAATGTCCTCAGGTTCTTCTGCATTTCAAGAGGCACAGACCAGGTTTGTACAAAATAATTGCTATCTGTATTTGGATGCACAGACCCAACTAAACATCAGACAAAAGAGATTTCTTGGTGCCATTTAACCATTTGGGTTAGCAGAGATCTGGCTACAAACGTAGTTACAATAGCTACATGTTAATTTGATAATTCTAGCAGAATAATGCATGGTCACAAAATACATATCTCTGAATGGTTCCAGGAACATGGAAGTGAGTTCAGTTAGACTGTGCAGTCTTCAGACCATAAATGAGAAATGTTTAAGCTCAGCCCTCCACTGCCTACAAGAAGAGTAACAGAAAAAATGTATTAACAACTCTAGATAGACTTAGCGGCTATCAGATACTGTGATAGAGATCATTTTAAACATGCCCAATTGGATGCTGATGTCGGGTGAGTATGCAGGCCTTGTTTCAGCATTCAGGGATTGTGTACAGATCATTACGACATGAGACAGGGTGTTATTGTACTGAAACATCAGGTGATGGCATTAACATATTTGCATACAATTCGAGAAATAGGCTTTTTGTGTATACAGAAAATGTCAGGGATCATTCATTTCAACTCATGACAGATAGGATCAAGCACGTTTTATATTTTTCCAGTGAGGTTTTGACAAATATAAACAATTTCATTTCTTCACTTGTGATAATACAGTACATTCAAAAGTATTCAAACTACTTTGTTTTCTCCCTTTTTGTATATATCAAAAACTGAAATATCACTTTTATATAAATATTCCAATTTATTTACTAAGTACTTTGTTGAGGCACCTTTGGCAGCAATTACAGCCTTGAGTATTCTTGGATATGTTTTAGAGCAGGGCTGCCCAACCCTGGTCCTGGAGCTCTACTATCCTGTAGGTTTTCTCTTCAACCCCATTTGTGACCAACCCGATAAGCTTATCAATCATGACTAACCCGATAAGCTTATCAATCATATAATTATTAGAATTAGGTGTGCCAAATTAGAGTGGGAGAAAAAAATGACAGGAGGGTAGATCTCTACGAACAGGTTTGGGCAGTCCTGTTGTAGACTATAAACGTTCCAGAGGAATTCAGTACCTCAATATTTGTGGAGAGCAACTGGTTGTTGTCCAGGGTCACGTCAAGGTTGAAAACAGCAAAAAGTTCTAGACGGATGACAACAGACAGTCCACTTGAGCTATGTGACACTGGAGATCGGTTTTGGTTGAGGGACTGTCTTTAAACGGTTAGAATTAAGTAGATCGATCTGATATAGAGTTTGTATGAGATAGCACCCTCAAGTGTTGTGAAAACAATGTTTTCACCAGAGGAAGCTGATAACAGTTGATTGTGTGGTGGAATTGAACAGATTTCGAACTCATGGTCCATGCTCGAGGTTAATGACGAGGTGACGAGGATTCCTGGGGTTGGAGGAATAATCCTGAAATTTGGGGTGATGGAAAGTGGTTTTAGCAGCAAGTGAAGAGAGAGTAGCTAAAGATAATTATACACTGCTCACAAAAATTAAGGGAACACATAAATAACATATTTAGTCTCGGTAAAGGAAACATTAAAGTTCAAAATCTTTAAAGTGCATTGTGTGATTCGTTGAGAACAAAAGGACGTAACAATGGTAAAAAAAATAATAATCTCCAACCGAATGAGGGCTGGATTCACATTCAAGTAATCAATTGAAATCACAGGCTGTTCCAACTTGTATACATTTCATCACGGCAACTCATCATGTGACACAGTAGTGTGTATGGCCCTCAAATGCCTCTATGCACTCCTGCAACATGCTCATGATGAACATGCGGGCCAGTCAATGGCATCAATACCTTTTTCATCCAGGAACTGCCTACAGACCCTGGCCACATGAGGTTGGGCATTATCCTGTACCAACAGGAACACAGGGCCCACTGCACCAGCATAAGGTCTGATGATGGGTGTGAGGATTTCATCCCGGTACCTAACAACAGTCAGGGTACAGTTGGCTAGCACGTGGAGGTCTGTGCAACCTTCCAAGGACATGCCTCCCAAGACCATCACTGACCCAATGCCAAACCGGTCAAGCTGGATGATGGTGCAAGTAGCGTAATGTTCACCATGTGTCTCCAGACTCTTTCACGTCTCTCACATGTGCTCAGTGTGAACCTGCTCACATTTGTGAAGAGAACGGGGCACCAATGTCTGACCTGACAATTCTGGCGAATCCCAATCAAGCTCCACAGTGCTGGGCTGTGAGCATAGGTCCTACTAGAGGATGTCCGGCCCTCATGCCACCCGCATGGAGTCTGAAAGTTT
The DNA here is from genome assembly GCA_016801105.1 of Esox niger. NCBI lineage: Eukaryota > Metazoa > Chordata > Actinopteri > Esociformes > Esocidae > Esox > Esox niger. The sequence goes on along the minus strand of JACXGJ010000248.1, from coordinate 38,051 downwards.
GGTCAGAAACATGACCATCAGTAGCCCGCTAGAGGTCATTTGTAGGGCTCTGGCAGTGTTCCTCCTGTTCCTCCTCGCACAAAGAAGCTGATACCGGTCCTGTTGCTGGGTTGATGCCCGTTTCCGGGTACCTCCTCCATGATCTTGAGACTGTACCTGCAGACACAGCAAACATTTTAGTGACGGCACGTGTGGGGGATCTGGACTACCTCTGTAACCTGAATGGGCTGCAGGTAATGCCTCATGCTATTAGTAGTGACAAGTACACTAGCAAAATGCAAAACTAGATGAAGAATCAGTCAGGAAGGATAAGGAGAGAGCAATTGTCTGTGGCCACCACCTGCAAAACCATTCCCTTTTTTGGGTTTGTCTTGCTGTTGCCTCTCCAGTTCACTTTCAAGTGCAGCAAAAAAGATTACATTGATTCACAATCAATCACAAAACAAAAAGTAAAATAATATAGCATAATTGTTCATTCAGACCTGAATATCAGGCAGCAAAGCAGGCTTAACAATACACGGCTGCACCCAATACTGCATGTCAGGGCATGTACATAAACTACAATCGAGAGACTTGAGGCCACACCTGTCGCAGCTGTGAGAAATTATTTTCTGAAAGTGCTATGTACTCTAGATTGCAGCCAATACAAACTGCACATTCACTTGTGCCTAAAGACACCTAAAACACACTTAACCATGATCAAAGGGCCGAATATCTGTTTACACTGGTAAATAGCTCACCAAACATTTATTTACCAGGAGAGGACTAGTTAAAAGAGGGGAAGGGTGTCACTCCCTTACATAATAAGCAGTGTGTGCATTGGCCACAGCTGAAAAGTCCCAAAACAAACATGCATATCATAACCGAGAAAGTCAAACCTAACTCACTAACGTGATAACAATTCAAGCCATTCGCAACATAGACGTTTCAGTGACTCACATGAACACAACTCATTAATCAGATTAAGCAACTGAGAACCAGTCAAGTGGGTGAGCGTCAGAGTGCATGCAGTGTGTACCCTGGTGACGCACTGTTTGGGGCCAGACTCTTCCACTCTCTCTCAGCGATAACTCTTAAAACCGTTGACGAAAAATAATGTTTTACCTCAGGTATTTGCTCTACACCCTCTGCTGCCTGTCGGCCATTGACTTTGCCATGTCCAGTGCCCTTCCAGTCAAGCAAAATGTGGACCAAGCTGACCCTGAGGTACAGGCGTGTGTTGCCTTTGGAATTGAGAGCTTCAACATCCACAGCCCGACTCAAAAGCTCCACACCATTAGCAAGTTCCACTCTGTCACCAGAGAGGTAAGCCAATACTTTATGAATATCACTGGGGAAGCTGTTTGGAAATACAAAACAATCTTCAGAAAATGTTTAGGGAGTCATTATCTTTCTATATGAGCATTCTGACATACTGTACCTGCTATTGTTAATTTAAATATTTGAATATTGTGACACATTTGAAATGTTTATTCCCTGACTATTCTTTGCCATGGTCTAATCTAGCTTCATAACATATCAGATAAGTGAATAAGCTGAAAAAAAAGCTTTACCACTACAAATAGTGTCTGTTTCCCTCAGTTGATATTCTATGACTTTAATAGATGTTTGGTATTCTAAATCTGTGTCTTTTATTGTCTACTTATAAAGAGCTCTGTTGAATTGTCATACTAAATAGAAGCATGGTTTTGCAATTGCTGGTGTTTGCTCAGTGTTAGAGGACATTGACACCGTATGCTGCACACATGACTCTGAACTGAGGTACTAATCTTTCAGGAGATTGGTGGAGGTCGGTATGACATTGATGTGGAGGTGATAGGTTCTTCTGAATCCAGCAACAACCAGGTATGCCAGAGCTTTAACCACTCCTGAAATGTGCACCTTCTTTTGAGGTGGTAACAGTCCTTTACTAGCAATGTTTATTCATGAAATCTAATCTCTTCAAAAGGTTGAGTTAGCGTGGGTTGTTCTTTACACAATCAGTAATTAACAAAATGTGGATTTTGGAAATCTCTGCTATGCCGTGTCAACAGTCTAGACACTCTGCTTCTCTCTTATTTCAGGTTTTCCGTTGCCATTTTGTTATTGTGACTGCTCCTTGGAAGAACCAGCAAAGAATTCTGATCAAGAGCAGCTGTAATCCAGTGTCTTAAGATGGACAGGAGCATTTTGTCAAATGTGCAGTTTCAAAAACCAAGTAATTATGTGCACATTTACACAAAGTGAGCTGCCAGTAGAATCCTAAAGCTTATTGAATGCATCAAGTGAGGTGCTGTTGCTTATATCAGGAAGGCAGTGTGTGCTTAAAAAGCTAACCGACATTTTTCATTCAAAAGCAAATTACTAATTGTTTTCCTGCTAGATTAAATGGAGAAGTAAAAATAAAATCGATATAATTACTTAAGTAATGATGTGATTGTTTTGTGGTTTCGCCCATTGTCTAAAATACAGACTGACTGAACTGACTCTGGTGCTGGTGTAATTAAATTAGCTAGATCTCTGTATTTAGGTCTTAATTGTCTGAGGAAGAATGCTGAAACATGAAGAGCCAACCCTAACGAGAGCATTAAGACCCACACCATGCATAAAAGTGTTAGTGTCTGCCTTAACAGGAACTTCCCCAGCTCCAATCAGTTCTCAAAAATCTGTATTTGAATCTGGTCCAGTTTTGGCAACACCTACAACATTTATGAATGTAATATCCTTTCCCTGGAGGATGGACTGAGGTACACAAGTGATGATTATGGCTAGCTGATCACCCTGTCCTCTATCAACCGACAGCATTATATTAGCTAGAATGTTTTGGGAACAGCTGGTAGCCCCAGGTTTATAGCAAGTGCAAGGTAAAAAATGTGTTGTTCGGTTCCAGAGCAAGTCAGGCAACCCATTGCTTTCAGGTTGTCCACTTAAGTCGTAAAATAAGGACACTTCTATGGAATGCACCTCATACCATATGCTTGTGTGTGGTGACAGACAAGTGTCTGACATGTTTCAAGGGCTACTGATGTCACAATATTCATACTAACACATAAAATATCACAGAGGTGCAAAGTCTATGATGTCTTCTAGGGTTTGGCATGATTTTCAAATGTATAATTTGGGGAAATCTGCACTTTTACCACATTGAATCTAACACAGTATCAGACAATGTTTAATTGAATGGAAATACCAAAGAAAAAATGAAAAAAAGCTGTAGCATTACAATCTATTTCTGGAATGCTGTCAAGTTGTTTCTACAGCTCAAAAAAAATACAAGAGACCACTGCACCAAAAAAAGGAAGGTTTTGAGTGAGGAACAGAATGGTTAAAATATAGAGACCACTGCAAATTGAACACTTCTGTTCCTCACCCAAAAGTTTCCTTTTCAACTTTTTGGGAAAGAAAAGAAAAAGGTGCAGTGGTCTAATTTGTTTCTGGAGCTGTATGTTCATTGATAAATTGTCAGTACATAAAAAAATCCACAAGATGGCATACTTACCAAAACCTATTGATCGTTGCTGTCCAAAAGAATTACAGTGCACTATTGAAAATAAACAGTAGATATGTATTCTATACTCAGAGATAAACTGATGTTTTGTCAAAACAATGACAAATAATGACTGATTCAATCAAGTGACCTAATGTAAAATCCTCGATTACTGCGATTGTAAAAGAAACAGACCATCCCTATGGGCAAATTAACTGTCCTTGTTAAGCTGTATGATGTTTTATGCCGTCAAAGTTGTCATGTCTGTCAGAAATGTTACAAGAGTCTAAAGATTCAAAAAGATACTGTACAGCTGTACACCTTCATTAGCCATGGCCACACTAGAGAAGTGTTTTCTACTCAGATCATGGTTTAAACTGTACTAGGCAGATGGCAGACTACACAATTCCTGCAAGCTTGAAATGTCACAGTTCTTTAGTGGCCTGCATACTCAACAGACATATCACCGATCGAGCACGTTTGGGATGCTGCTGGATGGACATGTACAACAGTGTGTTCCAATTCCCCCAAAGACTTTGCACAGCCATTGAAGAGGACTGACATCACCAACATTCAAACAATCAACAGCCTGATGAACTCTATTTGGGTTCATCTTTTATGATCTTAGCTCATGTTTCAAGAATCATTCTCTTGTTTTATTTTTAAGAATTGTGCTATATTATATATTTTTATGGAATTGTGGCTGAACTGTCACTAAAAGTTTATACGTTTTCTGAATCTCCTGCTGCAAATAACCTTCTATCAGGAACCGTGTTTGTCTGTTCTAGCCTAATCTTTACAGTTCCCAGGCTAATGCATCAATCCCATGGCTACCAATCTACTTTGACTCATCCACTCTCACGGTCTCTTGAAAAATAAAACAGTTTTCCTTGGTTACTCCCATATGCTCAAAGCCAATCGGACATCGTCCATATCAGCCATGTTGGGCAGAAGTCAGCAGGGTGATTGGTTAGCCAGTGGCCGGACGGTGGCCGTGCCTGTTTTGTAACAGGGAGAAAACAAGCTACCACTCTGCCTCTCTGCTGTTTCTGCTCTGTTCCTGTCGCTTCTGCTTATGTTACAGTTCGAGTCCCCGAGTGCTGGGATTGCATAACATCCAGCGTTAGATCAAAACTTAGTAATTCAATATCGCCACATAGGCTACAGCAGCATTGACTAGGAAGAGGACCAGTAGAAATAAACTCGAAATAAATAATGGACCTAGTCTGTTTGGTGGTGGGAGGAATTTGTTCGTCAGAGTTCAGAGGGGTTATTAGGACTGGTCAGATCTGGTCAGAGGTGATGATTTTTTGTAATGTTCTATGCTGGCAAGCTCACAGATCCGATATTGCCTGGAGGCCGAGCTTCCAATGCAGTAGGACACATTCTGTTATCCCTATGTAACTTGAGTAATATTGAGAAACCGCTGAAACCGACACATGTACGTTATTACTTTATATAATCGACACCATATTCTACAGCAAACGATAGAGGTACAAGGGTGTTGGATTGCAGGTCCTTTGCTATCCTTTATTATGTCGGCTTTCTTTGTGTTACAAATGAGCTACATCGCTCACTTTGCCTGCACACGCTCTGTCCCCTGCCTCCCGGCCTTACGTTATCAAATCGCCCCGGAGACAGTTGGATGACATAACTAGCATTTGCTGCCAGTTGGCGCTGTTTTTTTTATTCAGTCAGGGTCCCCACCCACATCGGAACGTAGCCCCCACGCATTTGTAGGGTTCTGACAAACACCGCGGCTCTCTGTTCTGCAGATGACTGACACAGAGATGTAACGCTCCTGCACGTACAATATTGAATGACAAGTAAATAATGTACCCTTTATTCATGTTTTTTTACAATGAGGTCAACCATGTGGTGGTGTTTTTAATGACCTGTTTTTTTTACTTAACCTATATTATTCGCAATGTCCACTTCTAGTCTACTTCCTCCAGAGGAGGCCTGGAAAAGCTGCTCATGGCAAGCTGCTCAATAAAATTGCATATAAATGTATGTACTAGACATCACTGGGCACTTTAACATCTCTGAAGACATGCAGGGATACATTTTTGCATTCCAAAAAGCAGGTATAGTCCAGGTCATATTGCTTTACTTTTCTATAGTGGCGCAATGCGCAGGATGGTGGCATGACATCTCTGTAATTCATGGCAACTGGTAAGTCCACCGAGACGAGTGTCACGGCAGATGTTACTCAGTAATGTTCTCTGTGGTGGAGATGAGAGGGCATCCTCGTGAGAAGTAGCGTACAATACTAAAAACTAGGAGCTGGACAAACTTGAGGCTTATAGATGGCTGAGTCCAACTGAGAGTCATGATCAGTTTGTACTAAAAGCATGAAATTAGAAGAATTTGTTATACATTTTATGAGCCTTAATTTAATTTCTGTGGTATCTGCCAGACAAAACAAATTGACATACAGAACTGATAGCCAAATCGACATTCCCCCCAAAAACTTATATTCAGGTGCAAATAATTTTAATACCCATTTTTTATTTTATGCCTCAGGAATGTGACCCAGGTTTGTGATGTTTGCACTTCACAAATATATTTGTTCTACTGGTTACAATATACCATTATAGATCATCACATAATGTTTGTAAATAAAATCGGATGGAAAAGTAAGAAACACTCAAGTTCTTACACTCAGGTCGCAAAACAGTATTTGCAGTCACACAAAAATGGACGAATGAACTATATCATTTGTAAACCCCCTCCATACAGGATGGGCTATGAGACAAATTACAGTTATACAGCAAGAATGATTAACACAGAAGTGGCAATAAAACCAATGGTATTTCTACTACAACATAGCATTTACGTGCCCTAGGCGGAAAAAACTCCCACTTTGTACTAACGTGCCATAAATATACATTAGATTATCTCACGCGCATACAATTACCAGGGAGCTGCTATATTGATATCCAGTCTTCATAATGTTCTTTTTAACATTGCGTCCTTTCAATCTGCACCCAACACTGAGTTGGCAATGTATGCATGTTTTAGTGAAAATAATCAAATACAGTGCGAGAGTGATATTTTCTCCTTTTCGTTACCGAGTCTCCCCATCCCCTGTTCTTTGACGGCACATACATATTTCCCCAATATTCACACGTTATAGAAAACAAATAGATGTTTGGTTAAAACGAAACGTCAACACTGGCATTACGATCTTCGGTTTTCGTGCTGTGGAGAAGCAGCACAGAGGAAAAACACCCCCGCAGTTTATCTCAGAATGGTATTACCCAATCTCAGGCATCGCAGGACCCCCAATTCTCAATGGAATCCTGTCCCCTTGTCCTGCCCCCACCCCCTCCCCATGTTAAGGCAGTTGCTGTGATTTTTAACCCGTTGCTCACCCAGCTCCTCGTTCTTACTCTGTATTGGAGGTATCTGGTAACAAATAACATCACTCAGACATTGTCGATACAATTCACTGCTATTTGTTCATAGCTGTAAGTATGTTAATGACAGCAAACCGTTTCCCATTCTTCTTATGTTGAGGCTTGCGGTCAAAACCCTCCTCCAGGAAGGATGGATGACAACAGTGAAAGGAAGTTAATTTACACTTGAATTCAAAGCATTAGAATTTGTGAACAATGTTTTCTTCAACCGTGTTCAGAGCATGCTGACAAATGGCATGCCTAGAGCAGAAAAGACAAGAAAGGTAAGCTGCTCATGGGCAGTGGTTTTAAGAAATAAAATCAAAGTCAAGTAAGGATGTTGGATCTCTTTAATACCAATTTCTTGTTAACAGTAGTAAAAGAAGTGCCCACCTTTAATCAAACTGTGTAAATACAAATGACGTCATGACACAAAAAAAGATGAACGGCTCGGCCTTACGGCACTACCTAGTAAAAATGCTTTTAAACAACTTTGTTGATTGGGAGGAACCAATCCATGGTGATTATACGCATGCATTTGTTGACGAGAAACGGGATTTTGCCAAGCTTTTATAGGTTTCAATATAATTATCGTGAAAAGTAAGCATATAGCTCCTTAAGTTGAGGTTGAACCTATGTCTTATGCCAGTTATCAATGGTATAGATGTACCTGTTAGTCTGGATGTACAGGTATTTGACCGTAAAGCTATGTTAGTTTTCCCTTTTCCGGAAGATGGTGGGATTAAGCTGTGATGCGATGGATCAGTCCATGTTGTCCTGGATCAGAGATCAGATGCTGCTGGTAGTCATGTTGGAGGGTTAGCAGGAGCTACTCTTCCCTGTGGTCAGTGACATTGCCCTGAGTAGAGAACCGTCTTTCTGGTTGGGATGTTAAACAACCTGTAGCCACCGAAGATCCTGTTGCACTTATAAGAAGTGTCCATTTCCAATATTGCTGTTTTGTCATCATGGTCACCTAAGCTTCGTATACTGTAGGCTCATTCATCCCCTCTCCTCCTCCTCAGCCGTAAAACAAAAAAGAAAGAGAATGACACTGGTAGTATATATGTGCGTTCAATGATGTAAGTCGCTTTGGGTACACAAGTTAGTGTTAAATGCAATTATCTACCAGCTGGTTTGAATCATGAATGCTGAAAGCTCTGGTATATGAGACTGTTTACCACTGGTATCACATGGCTTTTTACTGCTCTAATTGTGCTGGTAACAGTTTATAATAGTAATTAGGAATCTCTGGGGTTTGTGCCGTATTGTTATTTTACCGTGGCTAAGTGTTGTACACAGGCACTCCGCAGTGTGTCGTTTCTAAGAACAGTTGTGGTATATTGGCCATAAACAATACCCCGTGCCTCATTGCTTACATGTAATTCCAATGGAAGCTTACTTTCTGCAAGAGTATATGGTCAGATCTCATGGCTAAGAAATGTAGGGGCAAGGATGAGCGTGCCAAGGCATGGAGACAATGCAATAAAGGGTGTCAAGGTGTCATATGCAAGGCCTCATCAGTGAGATGTGGAATTCAAAGTCAAGCTCTTTCCTTTATGGAGTGCACCAAATAACATAGCGTCATTCTGAACAATGAAGTTCTTGTAACATGTTACACAACATCTATGCAGTAAGAATGAAGAAAAACACAAAGCGAAAGAATATAGCAAAAATATACTTAAGCATGTAAACTAGCAGCAATTTTAGTGTAGAATGGGAAAAATTTGCAATATGGGTAGAAATAATAATAATTATAAAGGCAATATAAGGGTAATATGCTTATGAATGTTACATACAAAAATTATAATGTACATTGAATGTACATAGAATGACATCAAAGCATTTGAAATGTTCATGTGATCAATATGACCATAGATCAGTGTTGCTAATTGAGGAGCCTTATGACCTGAAAAAAATTTGTACGTCTGGAAGTGCGTGCCCTGATGCTCCGGTAGCATCAACCAGACAACAGCAGTGGGAACAGACCACAGACTGGGTGGCTGTAGTGTTTGGTGATGTTCCATGCATTTCTAAGGCATTGTTTGTAGTAGATGCCTTGCATTGAAGGAAGATGGCAGCCAAGGATGCACCCTTGTGACTTCACCACCCTCTGGAGGACCTTGCTTTCAGCAGCAGAGCAGCTGCTGTACCAGGCAGTAATGCAACCTGAGAGGACGCTCTTAATGGTGCAGCTGTAGGTTGCTGAGAGTTTTTGCATACATGCCAAACTTATTGAGTCTCCTCAGGATGTAAAGTCGCTTTTAGGTGGTTTTCACTGCCGGGTCTGCTTGCCTGGAACAGGTGAGGTCATCTTTGATGAACACATCAAATAACTTGAAGTCAGAGACTACCTACACTTCAGCTCCATCGATGTGTATGAGGGCATGACTGCCCCTCTACTGCTTCCCAAGATTATCTCCTTAGTTTTTGCAGATGCTGAGAGAGTGTTTTTTGTCCTGTCACCATGTAGCCAGGTCCCCTAACCTCCTTTCTGTAAGCGGTCTCATCACTGTTGGAGATGAGACCCAGGATGGTTGTGTCATCCGCAAACCCAAGGATGACGTTGGAGCTGTGTGTGGCCACGCAGTCATGCTTGAACAAGGAGTACAAGAGGGGACCGAGTACACAGCCATGGGGGGCTCCGATGCTCAGGGTCAGTGCAGAGGAGGTGAGGTTGTCCATTCTCACCACCTGGGGCTGCCCGTCTAGAAGTCCAGGATCCAATTGCAAAGGGAGGTGTTAAATCCCAGGGTCCTGAGTTTAGGAATATGCTTAGCGGGCACATTAGTGGTGAATGCTGAGCTGTGGTCCAGGAACAGCATACTCAGGTATGTGTTGCCATTTTTCAGGTGGAAGAAGGCGACAGCATCGTCAGTGGAGCTACTGGGGTGGTATGCAAATTGACTGAAATGACACTATTCCTTACATGTGAACCCTGGTGAGCAGTGTACTTGGGCGTAATATGTTATTTGGGATGAAGAGAGGAAAAAAATTGCTTTGATGCATCATGGTCAATGCCGGTGAGCTTATTAGAAATCTGATGGGGAAATGGATTACACTGTGTGCTAATGACGCTAGCAGCTGACGCAGTTGTCCCAGTCACAACCACACAATAATGGGGTTTCACTGATATACATGGCGTGCCCAGGTTTTTATCGTCATTCTGTCCTGATTCCAATGTCTCCATCACATTCCCGTCTGTCCTGTCAGAGTTAGTTCTGTCCGAGGAGATCTGCGTTGTTTTTTTAAACACCGACTTACTTTAACCTCGTAAGTTCAATGATCATGGTTCATTGTTTCAACACATCCCCCTCTCTCCTCTGGACTGCCCCCTGTCCCCATCCCTGCCCCCATCTCTTGCTCCGATCCCCAGCCTGCGATCCCAGACATAAGGACGGACCCTGTTCTAACCAACCCCCGTACCTTTCGCTCGTTCCTTCACTCTTGGTTACCCTATATTTTTACGTGACTCCTATTCTCCCACAGTCGGCGTTCGACCGTGTTTTATCCACACCCGCTGCTGTGTGATGTTTCACCTGGGAAAGTGGGGGCTGCTTGGTGCCTGCGCAACCCTAAGCTCTGTGTGTGTTCGTGTCATGTGTGTGTGTGAGAGAGAGACAGCAGGTCAGAGGAGGCTCACACAGTCCAAACGGGAGAGTTGGAGAAGGATAGGAGGGGCGAACTGAATGGTGGTCGGAGGATAAAGAGTGGGTGACGGAGAGGGCTGCCGAGACAGGGGGTGAAAAGGGGGTGTTTGTAAGGGTCAACGTCTGTGAGTGTGTGTGCGTGCGGGGGGTGGGGGCTGTCTTGTTTGTAGCTTGTCAGCAATTGCTCGAGACAAGCTTCCTCTCCATGTGTGAAAGCTACTTGGCGTGAATGCCCGGACCGTACCAAGTGGGGGCGAGCCAGGAGGGGGGATAATAAAAAAAAAATAGATCTGCGTGGAGACAATAGGCCCCTGAAGTGTTCCCCCCAAGTTGCTTTGATGTTGTCCTAGTGTCTGGATGCTGGAGGGGACCAGGGATTGCGAGGCTGAAGAGGTCTTTGTGTGGATGTGTGCACTTTTTTTCACCAGCCAGGACAAAGGGAGGGGAGTAAGAAGCCCAAAGAGGGAAAAAACTGAAAACAAATGATAAAACCAAAGCGCTCCTCTAGATGTTTGTGTCCGTGCGAGTGAGGAAGTGAGGGAAAGAGAGAGCTAGAGAAGAGGAGAGGAAAGCGGCAGTTCTACAGGCTGATTGGGTGAGTTGCATCTGTCTGTTTCTGCAAGCGTCGGTTGTTTTATTTTTCAGGGGATTGTTTTGCAAGGCTTTGTAAGACTAGAGTCGGGAAGTCACTGAATTGCTTGTTGTCAATGTTTCCCCATGTCGCCTCCAAAAGCATGTCTGGATGTTTTAACGAGAGAGTGAATGCAGGGGATTGTTTCACGAGGATAAATTCAATACGCTCAACTGTATGGCAAAAGCGTGTGCTCAAATAGTGGAGTTTGCGTGACATTGTCAGTGCAGTTTGGAATGTGTCATTGATTAGTCTATAAATGTTACCCCCCCATGATAATGTGGCTGTGTGTCTGAGAGACAGTGAGGGTGGTGTGTTAGTGAGAGTGGAAGGTGGAAGGAAGAATAGTCAGAGATCTCCTATGTCCCCATGTGTGAGACAGAGGTGAGACAATGAGACCGCCCTCTCCATGTCAGCTTTTGTCACTTGTGGTTGTGACTGAATACAATGGTGGGGGAGTGGGTGGACCTATCTGGCCCTGAGGGGGTTTGGGGGTGGGGGGGCTCTGTCTATCGAACTGAAACGAGCGTGTGGGTAGTGGGCAGGATTCACACGACCAGCAATTATGGACGAAAAAATACCTCCTGTTATTTTTGGTTCGGATTTCTCTTTGTGTCTTACTCCGGGTGTGATGTTTTAACACAGATTCACAATACCGTGAGAATTCAAACTCTCCATCGCGGTCTTTTGTAGGCACGTGCAATTAATAGCAGTCTGGAAAGTTAATACATATCATACTGAATTGGTTTCCACACGACACATTGATCTATTAGGTGAACATGAGATAATCAACTGTGCACCGTCCTCAGATTCAGGATTTGGGAATGGAAGAGTCCTTCACTCCAGAGATTCACATCAGCTGTGTCTGGGCCCTCAGACATCAAAGGTAGTAGGTTAGAGATTTACATTCACGCTGTGGAGTCAAAGCAGAGTTCACTTAAAGTTGATTCAAACAATGCATTAAAATGGTTAACACACTGAAAAATGTGTCTACTAATTTAAGTTGACTGCAGTTCAAATCTTGACTAGGTTAATGGATACTTAATGAATGTGCAATTGTATTGAATGCCATAACGCTTAGTGAGTAGCTCTTCACTGTCTGAATGTTGGCCCCAAACCAGGGGCCCTCTGTTTTGTAATGCACGTGACTGCCTGTCCACAAGCGTCTCAACACTCTGCGTCAAGCAAAAGAAGCCAGATGGGAGGTGCAAACGTTTACACTTAAAGATCTGGAGTACGATTTGCTACACTAATATAACTTGCAACCAAAGGCTACTTTGTTAATTTACCTGTACCACTCTAAGATGGGCAATAGCATTTCTTTTTAAAGTTATTTTATTGGTAAATGTTTTTGAGAACTTAAAGGGAAAGTACTGACATTTTCGTCATTCAAAAAGGCAGACATGGCGACTTATTATGAATTTGCTTATGACCTCAACAATGCAACTCAGGTAAAGTCATTTACTATGTTTCTCCATATAACTGGAAAGAGCATTGGACTTAATTATACTTCTCTAGTAGAATCAGGAAAACAGCACAGTGAGCAATTAGGAAAAAGAAGAAAAGGCACAATGATTAAATGAGTTCTCCGGTTTAAAACGAGGAAATTCTATCATTGAAATTGACAGTTCACTGGGGAGTGTATAGAATAAATGGGTTTATTCTTCACAGTTGTCAAATATCTAATGCATAAATTATGCCTACATTACAGCAACAGTTAATAATCCACTGCAAACATAAAAAGGCATTTAGTAAGATGACAGTTTAGTTAAAGCCAGGATGTGAGAATAAATGCTTGTTATAGTTTCATTATGTCCGGGGGGTTTCGTATCAATTCCTCTGGTCAACGAAAATAACTTTGGAAAAAGAATTTGGACTGGGGACTTCACTGGTGTGAAATGGTGATGCTACGAAGGTTCATTTGGAAGTGTCCATCATGGCTGAATGCTCAGAGCTAGTTGGGGGTGGGGTGAAGAAAGGATTTAAAAACTCATCTGTATTCATATCGGAATGAAGGAGGTGGTGCACTGCTCTGACACAAGCACACAGAGCACAGATACACACCTAGCGTTATGCTATACATACCCTCAATAAGACAACACTCTGAGGCATTTTGCAAGGGGTCCATGGCGAAGAGATCCCTGAGAGTCATTGAAATGCTAACAATGTCGCCTAAATGTCAAAACCAAAGTGAATCACGTCACAGTTATACATGGACCAATTACACACTATTTTCGGCACGTGCCCTGCTTTTCTGTCCTGATATGGGGTTTAGAGTAAAAACTGTTTGTGAAAGACCTGCAGCAAAAGCTATACTCAGAACCCATCCTCCCCATCAACCGACTCTGTAATCGACATGGATTTCTGCCCAAAGTGGTGACAAATTTGCCAGTGCTATAGCTAAGCAATTTCAAGGAAAAACGAGCTGAGGATCCGATAATTGATAGCAGGATCAATGGCCGTGGTTCAGTGGGGGAGAGAGGAGCTCTGCTGGCAGGGCAGACAGCAATCAGACTTTTGGCCTAAGATCCCCACTCTGTCAGAGCTTGGAAAAAGACAGAGGGAGAGAAATAACGGGGGGAAATTAGAGAAAGAGGGAGAAATGGAAAGAAATTTGAGACATACATCTAATCATATATATAATGTAAATCCAATTTAGTTATCAAGCCATGCAAAAGTATTCAAACCCTTAACATATTTTCTTATTTTACCTAAGTACACTGTAAACCCTAAAGTATTCTTTACTAAACTTATACTGACTTTTACTAAGTTTATATAAGTTTAAAATGAAAATCTTCCCAACATGCTCTGCTTCAGGTTGATAATTTGGAGTTGTTTTATTATACTTATTTTGCATGCACACTGAAGGATGAATTCATCTTACACATTTGTCTAAAGAAATCCAGTTTCCACAAAAATATTTTCATGTATAAAAATATTTAGTTCACCAAACTTATTGGGTTTTACAGTGTACAAATTGTACATTTAAATGTTGTTCTGTCTAAGATTTTATTTTAAAACACTGACACTCAAAATCAACTATTGTAAAATGACACATTTTCTTTTGTCAGGAATTATTGGCAAGAACAATGTGGAAATATGTTACATACATAAATATTCAACACAATAACCTTTATTTGAGGCACTTTCTACTGCAATTAAAGCATTAAGTATTTTCATAAGTATATACAAGTTGTACATGAAGAGTGTCTGAGTGATTTTTACAGATATTCACCTGTTTTTTATGATTGGTTGGACAACGCTTAGGGATGTCAGTTTTCAAATATTGTTACTGATTATCAATGGGATTGAGATTAGGATTTTCAGTGGTTGGCCACTGTAGGGGCATTCACATTCTCTTGAGCCACTCCAATGTTGCTGTGACCTTGTGCTTGGAATTACTGTCTAAGCTTTTTTATTTTTTTAGATGACTTAAGCAGAGTTTGTCGCAGTTTTTAATTTTTTTATTGCTCCATTCATATTTAAATTTCATTTTTAACAAGACACAAAGTCCCTGCTGAAAATAAACATCCCCAAAGCATGATGCTGCCACCCCATCCTTCACTGTAGAGATGGTTTGTGTTGAGGCATTGGCTGTGTAAGTTTGTCAAAGCACTATGTGTGAACTATGTTTGAGTCAAAGATCTCTATTTTGAAGTAATTTGATCACTCAACATTCTCCCATGTTGCAGCTGGGTTACTCGCATTCCTTCAGGTTTCACGCTTTGAGTAGTGACTTTATTGCCACCCTCCAATATACACCAGTGTTATGCAGAGCTCTTGAAATAATTGACCAGTTAACCATTACGTCAAACCCCTGAACACTGTAGCTTGTCTTGAGGGGTGAGTTTTGAGGGATGGACATATTGGCTGTGCCTGGGTGGTTATCAATCCAACTTTGTTCACAGGGATATTCAAACATTTTGATTTACGGTGGATCAACCACCAATTAATACGTGTAGCTTTCTGCTGTGTTCAGTTCAGAGTTCAAGTTCAAAAGGTTTATTTGTCATTTGCAATAATAAGTTATGGCAATGAAATGCTTGGTTTTCCTACTCCCGACAGTGCAGTTAAAAGTTAAAAAAAGTAACAGTAAATATAATATTAAAATAATAAGATAACAATCAATAATAACGCTATAGAAAAACACGCATTAATAATAATAATACCTGTACAACCGTAGTGCCATGTAAAAGTGACAGGTGCGCATGATATAATTGGCAGATGAGCATGATATAAAGTGACAGGTGTGCATGGGACTAAGGATGGAGGGGAAGAGGGGTTCCCTAACTGAGCAGCCTTACAGCCTGTTTTTGGGATAGCAACAAGCATACTTTGTCAGCGCTAAACAATGAATTGAAAATCTCTTGTAAAGTTGTATACATGGAGAGGCAGGACACATGGTGAAATTATAATAAAATAACTAAGATGTAATCAAACTCAAAACAAAACAATACAAGAAACAGAACAGAACGTTACACGTGGTGTGGAAACCAAAACAAAGACCAAGACACACAAGCCAGCGGCAGAAATCTGATAGCAAGTTTGGAGGGGACAATTACATAAACATTTCTCAAGAGCACTTTTTCAGGGACTCACCAAAACAAGTGCTGTAATATTGTAATTTGCACCATCGGTTTGCTTGCTGCTGTAGCTCTGCAAATTCAGCTGTTGTGTGTGAACCCAACAGTACCAACATAAAACAAACTGGATTAAATTCACTCGTTAGCCATGTGCATTGAGTACTTTTCATATGGTAGACACAAACACGGTCACCTTGCCTGCTAAGGAACACTACATACACTGTACTGCAAGCTTCCCTCAATTGACTTGAATTAAACAGCTGCAAAAGCTGGTTGATGTTACTGTAGCTTTCTAGCAAACATCAGCTATCCGCTAGCTAACATAACAAGTGACCTGGCATTCAATGCAGAGAAAATGAAGGCTGGGGACAGTTAAAAATATTTTCTTATTGTACTGAGTAGTAGAAGTAAAGAAATGTCAAACGTATTCTTTGTTTGAACTACTCACTTAAAGTCAACCATCAACAACAGACTGTCAGATTCCCACACATGTACCTCTACCATGTGCCAATGCTAAGGGCAGGAGGGCAGTGGATCAAACCACTTTGAGGCAAACGGCAGGGGGGTGGCAATTTTTTAAAACATAAACGCTGTATTACGTGTCTATATTCTGCTTTCATTTAGTCTTATTATTCTTATTAAAATTACATAGTTATGTTAACATATCATAGTATATATTGTGTGGGACATATCATAGTTTTCCCCAAGATGTGGGTTTCACGTCCCCCTGTCCCCCTTGGGATTTCCGCCTATGACACTAGTGAAGGAGTTAATTTAACAGTGATGAGGAACACAGGTGAGGGTAATAATCACAAACTGGTTACCATGCTTTAAATAAGGCAGAGGACGTTGGATCTCATTGACCAGGACATATCTCTCCGCTGCATTATTTCTAGTTTGATGCGGTTCCTGCATTGCAATGATTACACAAAATGTACAGTGTGAAAACTTGTCCATGCAATCAGTGTCTAGCGATTATGTAAAATACATTGCAGTGGATGTCACTTATCACCAATGGTTGCAGTGCAACAAGGTTGGTTTGCACAGTGGAACTAGGCTCCAGTGTATTTGGAGTACCGCATGTGTTCAGCATTTTCGACTTGTGCCTTGCTTTACATTGTGGTGGTACAACCACAAGTTCATAAAACACAGTAACAGAATAAAGCTAGCTAGTTGGAAAACAGTTGACAATCTACTCTATATAATAACTCAAAATGAAGTGTCATGCCAGAAAGCGAGCCAATTACAAAACGAACCACTGTTCTACTACTCTCAATATGGCAGGGAACCAAAAGAAAACTCATGCTCTTCTCAATGCTGCATATTTTCCTATAGCTTTGCAAAGCATGTGTGTGACCAAACCAAAATGCAGACGGACCTTGTGGACATCATTAGAACTATACATACAGAGGGTTCACAAAATGACAGATACACCTAACAATATATTAACGTGAAGGACCTAAAGTAGTAGGGCCACCATTTGCCTTCTGAACACCCCCAATCCTTCTTGGAATGCTGTCATAAAAGTCACAAACTGTGTTTAGTGGGTTATTGCACCATTCCTCAAGACGAAAAGCCTTCTTTGAGGGATGAATAAGATGGAAATCTACTTTGCACTCCAGAACTTCCCATATAATTCGATTAAATTAGGATTTTGTGATTGGAGAGGACGTGAAATGTGGTGACATCATCCCGGTGTCCATAAAACCAAACTTGAATTGGTTTATCAGTGAGTATGGTGTATTATCATCCTAGAATCCTGGAGCATCATGAGGGAACAGTGTTTGCACCATGCACCTGGTCCTGTAATGGCCTCATATTCTTTGGCCATTATACAACCATGCAGAGCAATCATCTTAGATGACTCATCAGAACATAATACTTTTTTCCATTGCTCAGGAGTCCAGCATTTGTGCTCCTTACAACAAGTTATGCACCACTGTGCGTTGGGCACAGATACAAGTGGTTTTCAAATGGCAGCCCTGCCATGAATTCCAGAATTTGAATGTGAAGCTCATAACATACAGTTTTTGTAGAGGCTCATTTTCGATACTGATCTTTTGTGGCATTGAGCAACTATCCTGTTAAGTGTCAGTCTGTCCCTGTGGGTTCATGAAATTTGTATATGTTAACTGGCCACCACTGTTCATTATGAACATCCCTGGACGCTTTGTGAAGTATTTCTGGTGTTATTGTCGTGCTAGAAGATTTTTGACCTTTGACAGAGACAGAGCTTTCTGACACTGGGTTGGACATTGTGCTCCAAAATGCCTTTTCTTTTTTGATTTAATGAAGACATGCACACATTCAGGGCACTGTGTTCAGAAACAGCAATGTAACACCAGAACATCACCAAACCTCCTTAATGTTTGACTCTGGAATGTCTTCCTTTTTTGGAAGCTTACTTTCTTCTATTGAGATGGCTGCGGATGATACTTGTTGAAACTATCATATCGTGTGTCAGTTGATGGAGGTGCTTTGTCCGCCATTCAAATGCTTCTTCACTGTGACTTTCCATCAAGTTTTCTCTTGCAGCCCCATCAATCGAGACTGGCAACGGTGAAATGGGCCTTAAACGTCTTGATACCAGCATGTGTGATGGAAACACCAACATCAAGGTCTGTGGAGACGGATAACCATGAGATCTCCAAAGGAAATCTAAAGAAATACATTTTCTGATACATTTTTCTGATATTAAAGGATTTAAAAAAAAATTCTACAGTTTTTGTATGAAGAGCCAAGACAGCACACAGTGTATATTTTTGTGTATGTGTGTATGTCTGTATGTGTGTATATACACTGCTCAAGTCTTGGTGTTATTAAACATCAGTGATATCAATCTGTCTTGTTAGGGAAGCATAGGTGATTGTGCATCAATGTCAACTGTTTTGGTGCAAATTAGTGTGACAACAGGTGCACTGGAGAGGCAACAGCAAGACAACCCTAAAAAGGGTATGGGTTTTCAGGTGGTGGCCACAGGCAATTGCTTTCTCCTTATCCTTCCTGACTGATTCTTCTCAAGTTTGGTGTTTTGCTGATGTCCTTGTCAGAACTGATAGCATGAGCCAGTACCTACAGTGAGTAGGCAGTTACTGGATGACAAAAGCACTGACATTTCCCAGACATTAATCCAAGTGACAACCTCTGGGACATAATGTATTAGTGTGTCAAACACCGCCAAGTAGCACCACAGACTGTCCAGGAGCTCACTGATGTCATGATCCAGGTCTGCGTGGGGATCCCCGGGACACCATTCACTGTCTCATTAGGAGCATGCCCAGACGTTGTCGGGAATGCATACAGCCACGTGGGGGCCATACACACTACTAAGTCACATTATGTGTTGAAATTCACGCAAGTTGGACCAGCCTGTGATTTCAGTTGGTACTTTGATTTTCAATGAGAGTTTGAATCCAGCCATCAATCGGTTGGTAATTTTGGTTTCCACTGATCGTTGTGAAGTAATTTTGATCAGAAATAATTTTAGATTTTGATCTTCACTATATTTCATTAATCGAGACAAGGGGTGGGATGATATGAGAATTTCATCCCCTGATTATCCTGGGCAAAATAAGCCGAATTTACGATTTTACCCGATCAATAACAATCCCAATCACAACTCTGTTTTTTAGCTCAAAACAGCTGATCAGATATTTTTCCATTCCATTCCAACATTGGTCTTGGCTTTAAAAGCCATTATAATAAAATAATATCAAAGAAGGTTTTTAATAATTAACTAATACTCTAAAAACATGCAATCCTCTAATTCTAGATGGTTGCCAGCTTCATTGACAATACATTGCAGAGGATATTTTTTGTGGCATTTAGATTTGGCATTTAGTTCGGCTGGTGGAGACAGTTCTTCTCCCCGGCATCCAGGGGCTTTACACTGGGGGAGTGAGGGGCTCATGGTTCTGGGGGTGAATCTAGGCTCGGAAAGGTGGGTTCGGAAGAACTGGGATGGGGTTGTTGACAGCAGCGGTGTTAAAGCTGACCAAACAGAAGTGGCTCCTGCCCCATGTGTTATACAGATGAAGGGTAATGATCATTAACAACCTGATGGCGTCTTCCCTGTGCCACAAACTAGCTGTTCTTGACCCCCCTTCTGGACTTCTAGTGGACGTACTGCCCAAAGTGGTGGACTTGATCCGGTCGGGTCATCTTTGGCAGAGGGCAGTGATACAGTTTTTACCGGTTCATTAGGGAGGACAAGGCCTGGTGAATCTGGAGAGCAGGGTGCTCAACCGGCAACTCGTTCTAATGAAACAGCTGAGGTTGAACATGCCGGGAAACTCTAATGTCTATGTTGCATGTTTCTAAAGGCCTGGCAGCTGCTGAAGCCCAGACCGTGGGTGTGGGACAAACCTATTTCCCTGGTAATTCATTCTGCCACCGTGCAACGGTGGTTGATGTTAGCAGGAATCAGGGCACTAGCAACAACCAGGGGTCGAGGGTGGAAAACCCCTTGTGAACTGGCGCAGCAGTCTGGTCTCCCTTTGCTCCAGCTGCTGGAGAGATTCATAACAGAGGCCCAGAAAGCATCGCCTATTTGCCTGTGCAGTCTTTCACAAAGTGGTGAGCCCATCTTCACTTCTGACAGACTCATACTCACTGGAATGATAGTTTTATTCCCAATCATGTTACTGACCTGTTGCCAATTAACCTAATTTGTTGTGAGATTATCTACCAGGATTGTTTTTAGCATTAAACATATTTTCCAGTCATTTGTTGCCCCTGTCCCAACTTTTTTTAAATGTGTTTCTGACATCAAATTCCAAATTAGCATGTATTTGTCCCAAAACAATATAATTTCTCAGTTTTAACATGTGATATGTTGTCTATTACCATTTTCAAGGGATAAATTATTTTCACATATTGCATTCTATTTATAGTGGCATTTTACGCAGCGTCCCATCTTTTTACAAAGGCTTTGCCAAAGCATTTTCTGACCAATGAACTGAATGCATTGTAAATGCAACACGTTTTCAACTTTTTAGCAAAGACGGATTCTCATAGCTTAGCTCTGTTTTTTGGGGATAAAAAATCTTTCAGATGATTTTTTCACATAGCTAAATCAATGCACAAAGTCTACTAGTTAAAGTATGGGAGTCTACTAGTTAAAGTATGCCCTAACTAACACATTACATAACCAAGACCAACCATGATGTTATGGATTGGTAATAGATTGACAATGTCATGACATGACCATCTCCAAACGTTGTGGCAACATTATCCGAAAGTAATTGCTTGACCACATAATTGGTTATCTTCCTTACCTCCTTAGCACGTAGCAGGAGCATAATTACACAACGTAATGACAAGGTAAATACTTACATACCGGTTTGGTAACAATCCTACGTTACTTGAATGTTATCTGAAGGAGCCTCCTTTCTTACTGCAACAGCAGTTTCCACAGCCACCACATCCTCCTCAGCCCCCAACAGTCCGACGGACACCGTGGGTTGCGCACCATTGCTCAATCCCACTATACTCCCTGGTTCTAAGAGGAGTTATACCCGGATTCAGCAGTCCTGGTTCGTGTGTGGGCATGCACAGGTCTTGAGCCCTTGGTCTCCAGATTCAGAACACCTGAAAACCTGCGTACACACCACCCCCATTAATAATTATATAGTAAATCATATAGCTGCTGGTCCGGATTGTCAAGATACAAAAAGAGACAACATGTTTACAATGTTTAGAAAACCCACTGACAGGAAAATCTCTTGCTATTTTATCGGAATATGCCAGCTCTTTTCGGATCTGCTCATCCATAATGAAAGGAGGCTAATTAGCTAGAACCACCCTCTTCAATGGTGTAGAAAGAGGTGAAATCAAGAGTAATTGATCCTTCACAAAATTACCACTAGCAATTAACCTACCTATGAAACTAGCCTTTTTATGAACTCAACTACCACTTTGATCATCCTAGATGCAGGGAATATGAATAGGATATGCACCAACCTGTTTGGCGACAGCAAGCAGCACCTCCTCTACTCTAACTCCATCCACCAGGATACACCTGAAGCCCGGTCTGAAAGTCACCGCCTTCTACCCGCTTGGCAAACCAGGCACAGCGGGCACCACATTGTACAAACCCAAACAGACCTACCCCTTTCCCCCAAAAGAACTACCCACTAATCAGATAGAAGCCAGATACAGTAACCTGCATGTTCAGAAAAGAAAAAGAAAAACAAGGTGAGGGCCTCAACAAAGTAAACAGAGGCCCCACACCATTAGCTATCACCTTACTTCCAGCTTACACACCTTACTCCCAGCATGCAACTGAGAGAGAAAGACAGACAGACAGAGACACACAGACAGAGAGAGAGACAGACAAATAAACAGACAGAGAAAGTCACAGAGACAAACCCACAGACAGCGAGACTGAGAGGTCTATCTAAGAGAGTCAATTGGAGAAGTATGTACCATGGTACCACTGTTGTCCATAGCACTAGTTTCTTCTCAAAGTGTGCCAAGCAAGTGTCTAGATCAGTTCACTCTGTGGTCCGTTTATTTCCTGGCCTCTCTCTGCTTGATGACTTTCCCATGTGTTCCAGCCCGTCGTCAGAGGAGGCTGCTGAACAAACTCATTCAACTGCATAGCTCCATAGAGTCGTGAGGACTAAAGCAGGCTAGATGCCCTGAGTTCTCCCTGTAAGGACCGGAAGCCTCTGAAATCTATCTAGATAGCTTTAAGTGTAGCATAGTCAACGTTATGCGTGCTTTACTGGTTATCCCAAACCCAAATCCCTTTCATATAATGTGAAGTTCGGCAGGCTCATCTACGTTGTTTGCCAGCATTGCTACCTTCCATGATTGACTGAAAACGTTCAGGCCAGTGGTACACAAAACACTGTAATGATATTGAATGGCAGTTAGCCCTATTCAGTTCTTGTGTCGTATAAAAAATATCTAAATGACAGAATTCTATCCCACCTGTAACGGTACACACATTTGCATTTGCTAGTTACCCGCCTGAAAACGAATGCAGCCATTATCAAAATTCTTAAGCTAGATTGTAATGCATGTGACAATGCATTTGTTTTTCTATTAAAATCGTACTTCAGTTCTTGAGTAAACTAGCCAACTATCTAGCCCCGATGCCCCTAAAGCAACAGATACTTTCACTGGCCAAGGCTCTGCGTGTGCAAGGTTTGTGAGTATAACACATTCTAATTTCAAGTGTACAAGTAAATTGAAACATTATCTTACACATTATGTAAATGTTATTTAAATGAAATTGTCACAATGGTTTTTGTAGTGTAAAAAGGCCTTCTATGCACCTATCGCAGGGAGAAACTTAAAAAAGTACTGTCACTGAGAAATGCCTAAGGAGATTTTCTCTTCAATGGTACTAATTGCAGAAGGAAAACGGGCAGTTTAGGATTTGTTTACCAAACAACAACATCAACAACAAATGTGCTTCAATTAATCAACATCAAGTACAACATGGAAAGCATCTTCATGTTCAAGAGTTTCTGCACACCTGGGTGGGCCCAACCAAAGGAAGGAACATCACTGCACGTGTTAGCATTAGCCAATAGCATTAGCAGTGCTGCTGCCTCAGCCTTTGTGAAGTTCTTTTGTTTCTTTCTGCATTGTGCTTATCGTCCATGGTCCCCCATGGTTCTGCTCACTGCCAAGATGCCAGCAGTTGAGGGAAATCTAATTTGGAAGAAAGTTCTCACCACGACAAGGATTGGGATTTCAGCAAAGATGGAGCACAGCTGTGGCCTCCTGCTGTGTTCACATCAGACTTGAGTGTAATTAGGCACCAAACTAAAGAAAACAGACGGAAACAAGACTTGGCCCAATAAGAAATGCTAATTTTTGTTGTATATTACCAAACATTTGAAAACGTTGTTCTGGTGTTTGCCCTAATGTACATAAGCTATATGGGAGATGAGGAAAGGCACACAGACCGTCTCAGTAAGAACAGCTAATTTAGTCACAACTCTAGCTATGGATTGATTGTGGCTCTTCTGTGTTGTACTGTAGGCAACCTGTTTATTACAAAATACATAGTATGTATTACACAGTGTGTGGTTTAAACCCTGAATTCTGAATAAATGAGACTGTTGGCAGCCCGTTTATTCTAGCAATAAGGCACCTTGAGAGCTTCTGACCAATGGCGTTGAATTGTGGCCCTGAAAAGCTCTTAACTGTGGTATACTGGTTTTATTCCACACACCGCAAACCTTTTGTACATCGTAGTAGTAGCAGTGTAGAATATAAGTTCACTGCAGCTTGAGCTGAAAACAATAAAATAATAAAGTACATTTTCCATAAACACATTGGTACACATCTAAACGTAGCTCTGTTGTTCAGAAGCTGGAATGTTTAAATAGCTTTTTCAAGACTTTATTAAGAGTTGGAGGTAATGAAGGTGCTTCTCTGGTGGAAGGCCAGTTATGCTGATCTATTTGCTTTTGCTGTTAGCGCTCCATGATATCAGCCCTGACCTGCACTTTAGCTTCATTGAGTGGACTCAGCAAGGATGAGAAAGCAGCTCCTCCAGCACAGTAGACAAAGGTTGTGGCGCATGCAAAAACACACACACACACTCCAACAATGTAAATTCTCATCAGCATTTAGATTTAGAAAGTTTATGTGTGGAGAGGGTTAGGTTTAGGGTTAGTTTTTGACTAATCATGGAACCCTGTCCAGAAGAAATGTATTCCTCAATTGGACCTATATCATAACTGCATTGTTGGACACTGACTATAAATGAATGTCAGATGAAACACTGCCTTTGCCTCGCATAATTGAAATAAGGATTCTATCCACCAATGCCAAAATCTACATGCATTTGACTTGTTCCCTGGTTCCAGGCTTTCCTTCCATTCTACTGAGTGGACTTTGGTCCCTAGATCCTCCTTCCACTCTGCCCTGATGGCATCTGTTGAGGTTGGATTTGTACATTTTCATATTTTATTCATACTGGCCCACTAGAGGAATCAATCCCACAACCTTGCCGTTGCAAGCACCACGCTCAAAACCTGAGCTACACAAGACTTTATGAGCACTCATTACTTTCGATAGGATCCAGTTGCAGGTGATTGGAGAAGACCTGTGTCTACCCCACAGGCCTGCTCAGGGCTGTGTCCTACGTCCACCCCTCTTCCCTCTATAAACCAAGTCACATAGCCCTGTTATATCCTTACATGGTCTCTTCTAACACTGCTATGTAATCGACACTTAATTACTTTCCTCCTTCCGCTCTCCTGACAATCATTTCTGCATGCCTGGCAGACATTTCTGCTTGGATGCAGACCCAGAACCTGAGCTGCACCATGGTGTCTCCCTTCTCAAGTGCACAGACCCTTGGCATGACCCTGGAAAACATCCTGTTGTTCTCTGCAAACATCGTAGTGATGACTCTGTCCTTCAGGTTCATGCTCTACCTTCATAGAGTACAGCGTTATATCACACAGGAAGACGGGCAGGTAGTAATACAGGCACTTCTCATTTCACATCTAGACTATTGCAACTTACCATTAGTTGCCATCCTTTTCCCAGCAAACCCTAAGTCTTCAGTTCTCAAGTCACCCCACTTTTCCACACACCACCGGCTTCCAGTCAAAGATATCTTTCAATTCAAGGGAACTACCTTAAGGCAATTTTTAAATCCTACATCCCAGAAACTACAAAAGCCCCTTCACCTTATAAATGTAAGCATAAGGCACAAGGTGGTGTGGCCAGTTTACCACAACTAAGGTTTGTTCTTCTGGATGGTGGAACTTGGATATAGCCCATGGCCGTTTTATATTAGCCATATACCACAACTCCAGAGGATCATTTTTCTATCATAAACTGGATACCAATAGAATAATAAGTATTTTTGTCATTCCCGTGGTAATACGTGTTATATACTGTAGCAATACTTTCTGCCAATCAGCCTTAAGGATTTGACCCAACAGGTTTAAAAATAGCACCAAGTGACTCTGTGAATTAAATGTTTAGCTGTAGACGCTAACCTTGGTGTGACTTTGCCCGAATGTATTTATATTTGAAAACACATTTACTGTTATTGCAAATGCCAGTTTTCGGTCATGGTATTATTGTTTTCATGATTTCATTACTGTGCTCACTATTGCCTCTAGTGGCAGATTTTTAACGGATACATTTAGTACAATAGACGTTTAACCCACCTAAACACATATCTAATATAGATATGAGTCTAAGCCTGGAACCTGGACCATAAAGACTTCTAGAGCAAAATGTCAACACCATTTTAGTGTTGCCGTTCCTTCCATATCAGTGCCGGTTCATTCCTAGAACTCCTCTGATTTGTCACAGTCACATGTAAATAATACCTGCCCCTTTGTGATCATGTATTTCTCTATTTTCATAATTTACTGTGTCTGCATGATGGGTCTGGTTCCCATTTCCTCTGGATTTTATACTGCTCCATTACATTCCTCTCTCTTTAATGCACATACACTGTACACAGCCACAGGAGAATTTGATACGCTTCGGATTTAGGAAATCTGAGCCAGAGAGAGAGAGTGAGGAAAGACATAGAGAAAGAAGACAGAGATACGCTAATATTAAAAGAGAAGTGAAGAGAGAGAGAGAGAGAGTGGCTATTACTGAGAGAGGGGAGAGAAAGTCACTGATGCTGAAAGAGTAGGAGAGTGAGGGTAGAGAGAATGATTTAAAAGAAAAAGCTATAAAATAATGTCAGAAAGGAGCAACATATGGAAATCGCGTGTATAGGCCCGGGTTCTTCGTTTGGTGTTTGGTTGTACCCTAGACTCCTGGTTTGGAAAACTTAAAACCAAATTTGGGGCAGCGGGACTCTCCGATCGCAAGGCATGTTGGTGGTGTCTGGTTTTATAGCAGGCAAAGAATAAGTCATCAGGAAGCCCAATACTCACAAATACAAGCAAAAAGACGGGATTGGAGAGAGCTGGAGAGAGCTGAGAGAGCTGGAGAGAGCTGAGAGAGCTGGAGAGAGCTGAGAGAGCTGAGAGAGCTGTGAGGAATTCAAAGTAGTCTTGCCTGACGGGTGGTGTTTATTGGTCCATGGAAGCTTCTGGAATCATGCTAATGACCCTTCTCCTGTGTATGAGCGACAAGGGGACCAGAGAAATGGGGAGTATGACAGGAGGAAGGAAAGAAAACGTTGTTGACTAACAACTCCCACCTTCTGTTAGAGTCATACGCAGGCAGGCACGCAGACAGACAGACACACACACACACACACACACACACACATGCAGATGTAGAAAGGGGACTGGAAGGTGTGATCTCTAGAGGGGAGGGAGATTCCTAGACAGCACAAGCTGCTTCATGGTGAAAAGATCCCTCTGAGGTCTGCTAGGTCGGACACAGCTTAGCCATGGATGATAATGTAATAATCTCGCAATTCAGTGGACCTGAAGGACAAATGCTTTTCCTTCAAACCAACAGCAAGTTTATAGAGTCCTCTGAAAACCATGGAGCATCCTCTACCCTGGCCACAGATGCATTTGTCTCTGCCACAGGTAGAGTGTGTGTGTGTGTGTTTGTGTGTGTGTGTGTGTGTGTGTGTAACAGAGCATTGTGGCGATATCTTTTGCAGCAATGGACAATTCACAAGATATCTTGGCTAGGTCCTCTGCCTGTGCGAAAGCTATGGCTAGCATTGTTTTTCACACCACTGTCACATTGTACTGTAACCTATTCACCCGACCGTCAGCATTCTTAACTTCCATCATTAATACATTCTAACCTAAAAAAAACGAATGGATGAAACAATCAGTTTTTTGTGGAACATAAAGTTACGCTTCCTATTCTTTCACAGTATCCCAGAGACTCTTCTCAAGCCGCTCCCGGCACTTCCCTCAACCCCATATACAAATAAAGCAGAATTCTTTACAGCGTAGTCTTTAAATGCCATACATGCCAGGAGATTAATACCAGTCTTGAATGCCATGCCTTGCCCCCACCCCCAACACACTGTCATTTTCCCCTGCCGCTGTGAACATTAAGATTTGAGGTATGTGCTATTCTGGGCCCATCTCAAGGTCCCTATACCTTCATGTAAATCATAAAGAGGTACACAACCACAATCTAATACGGATTTACCCCCAAGGGCTTTATTGGACGTGGGGCTCGAAGCTGTTGGGTTCTCGCCAGTATTGGACCAGTGTCCCCCGTGTCCGTGGAACGTTTTTCTTTCTCCCTGTTTGGAGTGGGCGTGTTGTGTGGAACTGTGGTGTTTGTGTTTGTGTGTGGTACGTGCGGGTTGTGTGTCTGTTTGTGTATGCATGCTGTGGTGTAGGGCGTTCGTGCTTCTGCTCAGCGTAGCAGATCACACTATAGCAGCTGTGCCGGTGACGGCTCCTCAGAGGACGCGGGGAACGGGGCACAGCTGTGCCCGTCTCTCTCTCTCTCTCTCTCTCTCTCTCTCCTTCTGTCTTCCTCTTTCTGTCTCGTTCCCTTGTAATATCTCCCTTTCTCTTCCTTCCCGTTCCTCAGTCTCCAACACGTTTCCTCGGTCTGTCTCTTTTTGTTTTCCCCCTCTCTCACTCCGCCTGTTTCTAATTGTCGGAATTCTGTTCCTGTCTCTCTCTCCCTTCCCCGCTTCCTTTCACATCTTCTTTCTTTTCACGACAGTGGGTTTCCGACACCTGCCTGATTTTCTGTAACTCAATCGGGACCCCACCTATGACTGTTGGACGATATCGCTGTGGCCAAAAGCAATATGTCTGATGTTGACCCATCAAACCCACTTACTTCTGGTACCATAGGTCAGCACAGGCTGGCTCCCACCACACCTTTGTGCAATGCATTGTGGGTGTGGCTCGAAATCCCAAGGGATTTCTTCTCTCAACTTGACTTTGTGTTCTACATGGTTCAGAGCTATGTGGAACCATGCCAATTGGCATTGCTCACGATCTCTGTCCTGTCTTTTGTCTCTTTTTGTCTCTCTCCACATATGTGAAAATAAACTTTGGCTAATCACTCCTTGGGTAAGTCCCAAATTCCACTACTTTTAGTAGATGTAGATTATTAAATGAGAAAATGTAAGTCCAAAGTAAAGGGAGAAAAACAACACTGATAATCTAGACTTAAAACTGACTAACTCTGAGAGGACCTGTTTCCAGTACACTGATAATGTAACTTTGGACAATGAAAGCGATTTCGATAGAAACAAATTTCTCAATTTTACCTGATATCTTAACTCTAAAAAAAGGTGAATGGATCAAAGAAAAGATCTCACTGGCTGTTTTGACCCGGACTCTTCTTGCTGGAGAGATGTGTGGGTGGCGTGTCCATGTTTTCACTGCTAGCAGCACACCAGTGTATTACTTGAGGGCTTTTCAAAGGAAATTGTATTTTATTTTTCAAAAGGATAGGGGCAGGATATAAGCTATAAATATTTTTTTCAAGCCTTTTCAGAATGTAATTTTGGACATTTATATATCATTTCTGCCTTGTAGCTGGGTTATAATATCCCAGGTGTGCTGCTTGTTTTCTGGGAATCAGTAATGTAGTGTTGTGTTCAGCTAAGCTAAATTAAAAATGTGTTTGAATTTGACTAAAACATGATGCCGGAAATTGCCAACATGTCTCATTTGAAAGCCCATTCCAACAGAAACCAACACTGTGTTCAACCTAGTATGATTACCCCTCCCAAACCTGCCCTGTAGCCCTATCCATTGTTAGCTACATTAGCATAATTTCTATTGAGGTTTCATTCTTCTCTGAGTAGGTCTCACACACACACACCCACACACACACACACACACACACACACACACACACACACACACAGAAGCGTTAGCACACAAACGCTCACACCCCCGCACACGCCACAAGCTAGCTAGCTAGCTAAATAAAGGAAGACAAAGCGTTTTTTGAAAGCTTTTCAGCACTGGATGGCAGTACGATCAATAGTGTTTCGACTGTAGGTAAAAGGCGCTCAGAGCTGCAGCAGTATTGGACTGTCAGCACAGGGCATCATAGAGGGTACGTGCCTCTCTCCCTCCTCTCTGTCTCTCTCCTTGTCCCTTTCTATCTTGCTCTATCTCTGTCTACCGTTTCCAACCTGTCTCTCCTCTCTTTTTCCCTCTGCCACACTCTCCCACTCTCTGTTTACTCTCTATCAACCCTTCTGCCTCCCTTTCCATCTGTATTCTTCCCTCACTCTGTCCTTCTCTCTCCCACTGTATAACTCTGTCTTCCTACGTGTCATCTGTTTTCTGTGTTTCCAGCTCAAACAGTAAGCAGCTATTATTCCCCAAATGCCCCTTTGAACCGGTTGTGTTTAAGACAACCTTGACACAGTCTCACAATATTCGTCAAATGGCACAACTTTATTTTTTTTCTTCCCACTCCCATAATAACCACAGCCCTGGAGTGAAAGGACACTAGCTTCCCCTCAGTATTGTTCTCTTTGTGACCCAATGAGTCGATTATGTTTGTGAAATAGATCATTAGTAGAGACAGTACTTGTTTAGCATCGATCTGTGGGCCCTGACTGATGCGGCAGCACATGTGCTAATCACGCTAACCATTCTGTGCACCCTGCAAGCCGAGACGCTCCAGTGGTGCTTTTCCATTCCACTGGTGTTTTATGGGACAATGAGTAGATGTGTTATTTTACAGAGACACTTTACCACCTGGCTCCTTTGTAAGCATGTTCGATAGCAAGGGCACGTAAGCTATTGTGGTTGTTGTTTCTGCATCTAATTCAGATACAATTGTTCTCCCTACCGCCTTCATAAAATGTGTCCAAACATGCATCCGAACACCCGAGGTGTCCCACTCATAGTCGCGCAGCCGGCGGAATAGTGATTAGGCGTTTCGCGACTGCGTCAAGCCCCTGTCGGCGCATCCATTGTTATGGAGATGAATGGACGTGCGGACAAGGACGCCATCAGGGACGGGAAGCTGCTGCCTGTCTCCCAGAAGGAGACCCTCCGTGTCAGAAGGTCACCATGGCGACGTCCGAGGCCCATCCCAGATGGGCTGCACGTCGCAGACGTACACCCCCCCCTCCCCCCCATCGTTGTCCCCATGCGGCAAGCAGACGCGCCGCTGCTTCTCCGTGGCCCCAGGGCAGGTTCTGTGGCTGTGTGGTGGCAGCGGGGATGCAGGCAGGCAGAGGGGACCCACCCCGGGTCCCAAGTCGGCCAGCCACCCCCTCCGGATGTAGGTCATCTCTGCTGAAGTGGCCGCCGGGGAGGTAAGAGGGCTGAGCGGGAGAGAGAGCGTGCCATGTCTGGCTGGGAGACTTCCAGGGTCTCACTCGCTTCCTCTCTGTGAAACATGCTTGCCGGGGGGTTGCCTTGTTTGCGTGTTCGCGCGCGTGCGCGTCTCTCCGTCTGTGCATGGGGAGATCATATAGAAAGAGTGTGTACATTATATGTTATATAAAGGTGTTTTTGTGAATACAAATGTATTTACATTTCAAAGACGCTTTTAGCCAGAGTGACTTACAGAAGCGATTAGGTTCAGGTGCATTGCTCAAGGGCACGCAAAAGATTTGTTTATCCAGTTGACTTGGGGATTAAAACCCGCAGCCTTTCATTTAATGGCCTAATGCTCTATACCTCAACGCTATCTACCAGCCAACGATTCCAGGGTGTAGCTTAACACAACAACTCTGAAGGTATAGATGACTTGAATATGCTTCGGCTCATTCTCAACTCACACTCATCTCACCCATCTCTCTCTTAATTCCTTGCCTGGCAGTGTGCTTCTTATTATAAGCCTTGAGAGCCTAGTTAGTATTCTAGAAGAGCCATCAACAGCGAGAGAGCAATGTCACTGTCTCCATAGCCACTCTCCTCTCCACCCATTGAAAATGGACACACAAGATAACCCTGTGTACGTCTCGACGCTTATCCCAGCAAATGGATGTTAAATAGCGAGTGAAACAGCAGGAGAGAAATGAGTGGGGGGGAGTTTGGTTAGAGACACTGTATGAATGGTGAAGTGCCATCGAGGAGATTCACGGAGGGACGGAGAGCGATCGTTACATCAAATTAACGGAGATGGTAATTAAACATAATTATCACAAGGCGAGAGCAATAAGAACCCAGGAAGTGGTGTTCCTGCCCGCCCACCTATATTTAGAGTTGGCTACAGACATAGAGGGAGGGGGTGAGACAGTCATTACTTAATCATATAGCCGGGATTAAGTTAAGGCTGGTTAAGTCTTCCCCTTTGGTTGTATCTGTGCACCAGGAATATTCTGGTAATGCTAGGAAAAGCCTATGTATATTCCTCACCACAATCAGTGTGTACGCACTCTTTGTGTGTGTGTGTGTGTGTGTGTGTGTGTGTGTATACGTACGCATGCTCGCCTGTGCGTGCGTGTTAGATGATGTGTGCACAGCCGTGAAGATAATGATTTTCTGCGAGAACATCTGTGTGTGAGAGATTATGCGCGTGTGTGTGTGTGTGTGTGTGTGTGTTGTATACGTGGATGCCGCTGTGCATGAATATAAATTCACACCAGAGCCAGGAGGAATCTGAAGATGACACGTGAACCTGTCTCCTGCCGTTCCCATGGCAACGTAGGGAGTGGAGGGGGGGCGGGGTTGTACTCAAAGGCTCTGGAATATGGATGACTCCACTGAGAAAGAGAGAGAGAAACAGAGGACAGAGAGTGAGAGGAAAGAGAGGGAGAAACATGAAAACAGAGAGAAGGGGAAAAAGAGAGATGGAGAGGCAGATGAGCGATGGAAAAGAGGCAGAGGGAGAGATGGGAGAGAGAGAGGATTTGATTGACCAGAGCTTTCTTTAATCCATCCATACTACATCCCGGAGTGTAGGCTGATTATAATACTACAGCAGTACCTCGTCTACATCCCAGTGTTGTTAGCTCATTTGCCATTGAAGAACGTGGGTTTAGGCCACAGTGTGTTGTTTTACCGACTACCTAGTAGCAGGTGACATGGAGACGCAGTGTGTGTTCCTGGTGTAACGGCGAATGGAAAACCGATCTCTTGCATAACTCTATCCACTAGAATCTTTAGAAAACATTCAATGGCCACTCAGAGACACACACAGAGAGAGAGAGACAGAGAAAGAAAATAGCAAACGAGTGAGAAAGAACATTTTTGGACTGCTTTGACGCTTCCAGGGACATTATAGAACGAAATGTGCTGAAAAACGACCCCTGATCGATTTCCCTCATTGATTCAGTGGTGACCAGAGGGAGAAAGAGGAACGGTTTCTCAGGGGCTTGGGTGGGGTCTGGTCTCACGCTGTTGTGTGCAGGGGGGCGGACAGACACACATGATCAGTGGTTGGGTGGTGGTGGCGTCGTAAATAGAGTGATGGGAGATTAAACAATCGACAATGAGTTCTTCTTCCTCTCGCTACCTGAGGAAAAGATTTGGCTCGTGTTCACTCGCCATCGAATGGCAGAAAACAGACACCCGGTCCAAGACGAAACATAAATGTTAGTTTGCCGTTGCAAATGAAAACATTCCGAGTTCGCCAGCCCCTGAACACGGGCCCGCTGTGATCAGAGACGCCTGAGCCGTTCCAAGAAACAGACAGAAACACAGATGTCACCGGGTGTCAACTTGTCACGAAGGAAAGCTGCTTAGCACTGAGACAAGAGGTGGCTTTCTTTGAAACGAAAATCCTCGAAGTGGGTGATTTGTCTTTTGTCTCTCTCTCTCTCTGTCTATCTCTCTGACTGTCTGTCTGTATGTCGACAGTGACCTCTCACTTTTTCTGTCTAGAATCACACGGGTGCACCCTGCGGGAAGACTGCGTTTGACAGCTAACGAACAAAGGGGGGACGCCTTGTCCCCCAGGAGGATACAGAGGAGAAGCGTGTTACAGTCGACATGTTACAGCACCCAACCAAACACTTCACAGCCCGCTACTGTACATACGGTCCATTAACCACGTAATGGATGGGCACTCAGTAACATTAGCAGTCACATTCACGTTCGACGAAGACGACGCAACCGCGTCGGTGGGCTGGGGGAAGGCAGCTCAAGTGACGCTTGCAGTGCCAGGGTTGTAGGTTCGATTCCCACGTGGAGCAAATGTCTCCCTTTCCCTTGTGCCACACACACCCACCAACATATCGGAAACACGCTTGAATATGTGAATATATCCCACCCCACAACCACCCCCGCCCCCACCCCCACACACACACAAAGTGAGCTGTCACAGCTGTTTAATTTGAGAGTGGCCAGCACCCATAAACACACAGGGCTAAATAATTCAGACAATCCGTCAAGTCAGTCCATGGGCAAGAAACCTGGCCTGAGGCACACACACACACACACACACACACACACACACACACACACACCCATAGACACCCACACATATGTGCTGCAGTGTTTGATTGGTTCTTTGAGAGCCTCACCAGAGGGTGTGCAGAGTTCACCAACATGACATGTCAGTCTCAGAAAAACACTGTCTGGTGCTGCCTTTAGCATGGCAGTGTGTGTCTGCTGGTATAGTTGAGGTTATTTTGTCTCCTGGTATTGTTGAGTCTGTTACGTGACTGCTGGTGTAGATGACATTGTTATGTGTCTACTGGTAGAATTGAGTATGTTATGTGACTGCTGGAGCTAATGACATTGTTTCTGTGTCTGCTGGGGTAGATTACATTGTCAAGGTCTTCTGGTATAGATAACATTGTTATGTTTCTGCTGGTACACTGAGTTTGTTATGAGATGGCTGGTGTAGGTGACATTGGCAATGTGGTTGTTGCTATATTTGCATTTATGTGTCTGCTGGTGTGGATGACATCGTCGTGTATCTTTTGGTGTGGATGACATTGTCATGTGTCTTCTGGTGTGGATGACATTGTCATGTGTATTCTGGTGTGGATGACATTGTCATGTGTCTTCTGGTGTGGATGACATTGTCTTGTGTTTGTTGGTGTGGATGCCATTGTTATGTATCTTCTGGTGTGGATGACATTGTCATCTATCTTGTGGTGTGGATGACATTGTCATCCATCTTCTGGTGTAGATTACATTGTGATTTGTCTCCTGGTGTGGTTGACATTGTCACATGTCTTCTGGTGTGGTTGAGTGGTTTTGTCCCTCTGTACACCTTGGGGATGTCTCAGTGAATTTTGCAGTAAATGTCCACTGGCCTTGTTTGTCATCCCAGCGACCCAAGGGGCCAATGGTTGCTTGATCCAGTGTGGCCACAGTGGTACCGGATATTCTGGGATATTCTGGGAACAGGGAGAGGGGATGAGAGAGGTGGAGAGTAGAAGGGATCTAGGAGTCAGGGCTACTGGAGCTAAGGGGCTCAGTCTGGGTGAAGAGGCCCCAATGCAGCAGCCTCTTCCAAGGTCCAGGGTTATGGGTCATGGGCAGGCTGGCGGGGAAGCTGACCTAAACAACCACCCCCCTACACCCACCTGGTTCGGCTTTCCACAACCAACCTATCATCGTCACAAACATTATTTTTGTCGTGGGTCGGCTTGTCATAGTCTGGTTGAAAAAACTGACGTGAATGAGAGTAAGAGGGAATTTGAAGGAGAAACTGGTCGATTCAACACTGTTGCGGCTACGGGGGGAATAACAGAAACAATGAATTTACAACTCTAGAAAGCCTTGGCAACTAACTAGAAAACAACTAGCCATCTTGGCACTATTTAACGTTATCCATTTTCATAGCTTGTTCTGTCCGCCGTGCAACTGTAACCAAGCTGAAACAAAGGTTTCTCTTAACACGAGCTGGGCTAGTGGATCTGGACAGCGATGTACGGGGAGGGAAGTGGCAGTCCACTTTGCTGGACCACCAAACAGTGTTACGTATAATCTTTATCTCGAGATTAGCTCCCTGATCCTTAGTCCTTCAAGAAGAAGCTAATAAAAGACAAAAAGTAAACAGCATTGGGGGCTTTTGCCAACAAACATGCTGTATACTATGCCAGAGCAGGGGAGCAGCTTATGTGCTTTTCTCTGCACTATCGGTCTTTCTTGGATGTGCTTATCACTCACACATTACTCCGAACGAGGCAAGAGTGAAGCCCTGATCACCATACACAAACTCTGTGTGTGATATGGATAGGCTTACTCTCCCCCTGATAACAGGACCATTATGGCCTCATGTAAATCTTTAAAAGCCAGTCTGGGATTTAAACAAGATGAAACATCTGACACTTGATCACTTGCTGAGAAATAGGACTGGGATCATGTCACCACAGTCCAGTTTGTAGACAGGGTTTCTGGATGCAAGGTCTGACCAGGAAGTCCCAGTGCAGTGCTTAACTGTTTATTTTAAAAATAGTAGTGGGGTAACCGATTATTGTTATTTGAATCCCAGAATGTCCCTTTAAGGAACAGGGGAGAGCTGTTTTTTTGTGTCCTTCTGCTGCCGTGTTGAAGTCCTTTTGAGTGGTCGCAGTTCCCACAAATGGGATACATTCAGGCCAGACACAGAGGAATCTCTGGAATTTTTTGTGGAGCCGAAAGCTTTTTAAAGGTATATTCAATTTATTTTTTTGTGACTTTTTTTGGGTACGCAAAATTGAATTTCAATTGAGGCGCATGACTGCACTTGACTGGTTTACTGTTCAAAATGAAGGGTATAGGAATCTTGTTGCTGTGGTTTGGATGGTGCCATTTACGATTGTTCACAGTGTTCTCAGCTGAGTAGTTCATCAGTTGGCCAAATGGTGACTTGTTGTTGAAATATCCTACAGAGCTATAAGTGGCTGAAAAAAACGAATACGTTGAGCAGACGATATTCTCCAACGCAATTGAAGCATACAGTAATTCACAATGCCTATCTATTTTAAATAGACGCCATGGGAATCCTGGGGTTGATTTTGTCATGCTTTACCAATTAAGCCATACAGCACTCGATTCTAGAGCAAAGGTTACTTTGGTGTTTTGAC
Organism: Esox niger; assembly: GCA_016801105.1. Taxonomy (NCBI): domain Eukaryota; kingdom Metazoa; phylum Chordata; class Actinopteri; order Esociformes; family Esocidae; genus Esox; species Esox niger. The sequence continues at coordinate 1,487 of JACXGJ010000248.1, read as the reverse complement.
AGGGTCTCAACCTGTGTTTGGGTCTTTGTGTAATGTTCATTTGGTTGCTGTTTTGTAAAGACTTTTGTAATAAATTAATAGCTGTGTGTTTGCACGCTGCTTGTTCGTACTGAAGTGTTGTATTCTTGGTAAATCAAGCCGATGCTCCAGAGTAGGTCTTTTAAAGATTTATTGTCATCGATCATTTTTCTTTTTTTAACCAATGGCTGTTTTCTGTTTGTCATCATGACAGGGATTTAATGCAAGGTGTGTTATAGTTCTGTGCACCATACAACCCACAATGCACCATTTCAACACTATTTTAAACAGCGTTCAGCGAAATATAAATGAAATGACCTTTAATGTGCATTGACAAGTGTGAGTGTACACCTGGTCATACCTGCATGCTGTGTGAGACTGACGGAAAAAGAGGGAGCGAGAGAAGAGTAAAAGAGATATAGAAAGATAAAGTGAGACCTAGAGAGCAAGCAGAAGAACGAGAGAAAGATAAATATGTACAGCTAGAGAGAAAGCAAGATGAAGAGAGATGGAAAGAGATGGAAAGAGATGGAGAGAGATGGCGAGAGATGGAAAGAGATGGAAAGAGATGGAGAGAGATGGAAAGAGATGGAGAGAGATGGAAAGAGATGGAGAGAGATGGAGAGAGATGGAGAGAGATGAAAAAAGATGAGAGATGGAAAGAGATGGAGAGAGATGGATAGAGATGGAGAGAGATGAAGAGAGATGAGAGATGGAGAGAGATGGATAGAGATGGAAAGAGATGGAGAGAAATGGAGAGAGATGGACAGAGATGGAGAGAAATGGAGAGAGATGGAACGAGATGGAGAGAGATGAAGAGAGATGAGAGATGGAAAGAGATGGAGAGAGATGGAGAGAGATTGAAAGAGATGGATAGAGATGGAGAGAGATGAAGAGAGATGAGAGATGCAAAGAGATGTCACCATGTTCTGGTGCTCATAGACATCAGAGGAAGTGAGGTGGAAGCAGGTAATTAAGGGAGAAACCAAGAACTGTGAAACTCTCCCTCTTAATCCTCTTCTCTCACTCCTCTCCCTCCTCTTCTCCTCCTCCTCCCCACCTCCTCATCTCCGCCCACACAATAAACCTCGTATTGCTATTTCTATACTAACATTTTTTAGACTGAAATTGACATTGGTACCAAAATTGTTGCCAGAATCATAGAAGCAATTTAACAAACATACACATGAGCAGGTGGAGTAGCAGTATTGGTATTTTTTTTTTATTATGCTGAATAATGCTTCAATCTCAATGCACAGTACAAAACAACTTAGCACTGCACAACACAATACAACTCAACACAGCACAACACAACTCAGCACTGCACAACACAATACAGCTCAACACAGCACAGCACAACACAACTCACCACTGCACAACAAAATACAACTCAACACAGTACAACACAATACAACTCAACACAGTACATCACAACTCACCACAGCACAACACAATACAACTCAACACAG